>NW_027019640.1:626344-690484 GCF_013076305.1 Rhopilema esculentum
ACTTTACTGTACTGTACTGTACTGTACTGTACTGCACTTTACTGCACTGTACTGTACTGTACTGTACTGCACTTTACTGCACTGTACTGTACTGTACTGTACTGTACTGTACTGTACTGTACTGTACTGTACTGTACTGTACTGTACTGTACTGTACTGTACTGTACTGTACTGTACTGCACTGCATTGTACTGTACTGTACTGCATTGTACTGTACTGTTCTGTACTGTACTGTTCTGTACTGTACTGTACTGTACTGTACTGTACTGTACTGCACTGTACTGTACTGTACTGTACTGTACTGTACTGTACTGTACTGTACTGTACTGTACTGTACTGTACTGTACTGTACTGTACTGTACTGTACTGTACTGTACTGTACTGTACTGTACTGTACTGTACTGTACTGTACTGTACTGTACTGTACTGTACTGTACTGTACTGTACTGTACTGTACTGTACTGTACTGTACTGTACTGTACTGTACTGTACTGTACTGTACTGTACTGTACTGTACTGTACTGTACTGTACTGTACTGTACTGTACTGTACTGTACTGTACTGTACTGCTCTGAATATGTCTCAATTATGCTTAGATGGTATTGAAAAATATTTTTCAGCAGGTTACTGTAGAATTATCAGCTAATAATCTAAATTAATTTTCTCTAGATTTTTCCTACTGTACTTTGCGTTACTTTGAAAAATACATTTCCTAGGCTAGCTTATGATAAGATCCTAAAGTAAGGAAAAATTTCATATACTTACAGCCTAACCTGTCTTATGGCTCCATATTTACCAAATATGTCGTAAAGCTCTTCAGTTGTGATCTTATATGGCAGGTTTCTACAGAAGGATTACCAAAGAAAACTTTTATTCATCAATTTGAAAAACCTCTTGTGGAAAATCATTTGAAAATACATTTAACAACCCCACAATAGAAGCAAATAACAATGACAGACTGTCACAACCCCACAATAGAAGCAAATAACAATGACAGACTGTCCTACCACGAGAATGAACAATCACAAGAAAATAATACAAAATAATCGGAAAATAATCTTATTGCAATTGTGCTGACTATTCCTAGAAATGTTTTCAATTCTGACAACAAAATGTATCTCACAAAGTATTCACACCTTACTTTCACAAATATGATTATTACAGAGTAAATTTTTATAAACGGCTGTCAAAAACTTTAAAAAGGTTCATGGGTTTGGCTTGTCTGTTTCACTGATAATGCAAAATAGATTCAGCGTGAAATGACAATGACTCAAAATATCTACATACCTGACATACAAAATTCTGTTGACTTCTGGGGGGAGCCTCACCTATAGGTATCAAACAAATGTATTGAATTGGTGTTTTGCATGATCAAATACTAAATGCAATTTCAAAAATAACATTTAGATCTAGAAATTTTCAAAAAAGAAAATTTTCATTTTTCTAAAGCATACATTTCTCTTTCTCTTAGCTACCAAATAAATTAATTGTTGGCTTTTGCATATCGGCCATGCAAAATTACTAGGTAACAACATTGAACAAAATGAACACTACAAAATTGTTTTCTGAAGTGCCTGTAGTTTTCTGAGTCTTAATTTTTTCAAAATGCTTTATCTACATACCGTAAAAGCTCTATTAAGCCCCTGGGGGGCTTGTTTTTTTTCAGTCCTAGAGGGGGGCTTAAAAGAGAGGGGGGCTAATAAGAGAGAGGGGGCTTATTAAAAACTTGAAGTGAAAAATATTATAAAAATATCCTTGCATATATATAATTTTTTATAAAAATGTCTTACAAATGTTCTCAGAAAACTTCGCTGGCAGCTTAGAAAGTCTAATAAATCAATTATAAGGTCCTCATCTTCATCAAACTCGCTAGTATCAATTGATCACCCTGGGACATCTTCTAAACAAATTTTGACTGACTTTTTAGGCCGACAAGTAAGTCTTTACATTGGCCATATTTAATTCACATGAATTTATTATCACCACACCTGTTAAGAGACCCAGTAAAAGCGCATGTTTTCCATGTTTGATAACAAAGGCTTAAGAGGAGGGAGGCTTAAAAGAGAAAGGGGGCTTAAAAGAGAGTGGGGGCTTATTTTAAGGTTTGGCTTGATAAGGAGAGGCTTAATAGAGAGGGGGCTTAATAGAGAGAGGGGGCTTAATAGAGCTTTTACGGTAGCCATTTGATTGTTTTATCTGACACTCTTCAAAGTATTAAACCTCAGTATCTAGATAAAAAATTCTAAGCTAGGAAATAATAATACCTAGTTGCTGATGAAAATAAGCCTTTCAGAAATGCGACCACATGACTGTTGGGGTTGCCCATTGCTATTGCTTGCCTATTGAAAAATTACCAGTAGAGTCCTAAGGTGACAAGAAATTCCTTCTGTCTACAAAATAGTGTTTTTCAGTTTTAAATAGATGGGTTCTAAAACTGGTAGACCAGACAGCAAGCGGGTTCTGCCAATTATATAAAATATGCTGCTATTATAGCTTTTGGTACATTCTGAGTTTTCTAATAAATGTTGTCCAATGGCGGAATCACACATTTTGGTTGATGTTTTGTATCTGCAGGACTGAGGAGGCTGTGCTCCCTAGAGGAAAGTTTTGTTGCATTCAGTTCCCCATTCTAGAACATACAACTGAAAGATTTTGATCCACAACCCGGTATATATACTTCCTAGCTTAGAATCTTTAATCAGTGTCTAATCAGAAAAGCTTCATGTTTCAAAATGTTTGCTTTTTTGAAATGCAATCTATGTCCATACGCCTGAAAATGTCAGATGTGTGGTGACAAGAATACTGTAGCTTACTGCCATAAGCATGAAAAAATGAAATTAATCGTTGAAGCCAAAATTCCAAGTCATGGAAATGTTATCTAAACAAAACTGAAGGATGATTTTGGAGAAAAATGAGATTTTGACAATTTTCAGGGTGCCAAGAAAGTATATGAAATAATTTCAAATTCTTGTGAAGTATTAAGTAAAAATGTAGCAGACATTGATATACTGATCAGATTTGAATGATATTTTCATTTGCTTTTAAAAAAATTATATGGAAAATCAGAAAGGTTTTTTTAGTACTTATATCTAAGTCAAAGAATTACTGATATTACTTGGAACTTTTATTTTTGCATGAAAATAAGAAAAACCAGTAATAGGATTATCTTTCATGGGAACATTTTAAACTAATCATCTAGAAAAATTCAACACAGTTATTACAGGAACATTGTAGGGTTGTTTGAATGTGAATTGTCAGCGTGAACTCTCTTAATCCTCAGTCAGGCCTTTACGATTCAATAGAATTTACAAGCAACTCAAGTGCATCTACCTCTTAAGTTATAGTGCAAGTTCTAGACTGGCCACAGCTGTAAGGCTATTTTGTTTTCACGGAACTCAAGTCAGGTAATTGGAGTGCATTTAAGGTTGTTGGAATCCGAATTTCAAAAATTTCGAATTTTTCATTTCTCGATAATTTTGTGATCAAAACGTCATATCGCCTAAGAATATTTTTATTATAAGAATATTAAGGTATTCATTTAACTAAACAATCTAAAAGGATAAAATTCTTAATTTGCAAAATAAATTTTTGTTTTGAAGACGCTTCTGCAAAATTCATCAACAGCATTCCGTTTTGGATCTGACTACTGTTTACAAACTTGGTTCGCATTTCCAAACGCCAGCACATATAATTATTTGAATTTTTTTCGATATATTTAAAGAACAATCAATCTATAACAATATCATGGTGTCCCATTGGTTAAATCTTCCTAAGCTACTGAAATATTCAACTTTCAACTTTAACACATTATTGCTATATCAAAATTCTCAAGAATCACTTCCACACCGAAACAGGACAAACAACAAGGAATAAACTGTTTATTTCTATTTGATATTTTCAAATAACTGCCTTTGGAGAGAAGCACGAGCAGCTTTTTTGCTGGCCACCACTCCAACTTCATCTCAAAAGTTGGTGCTCTATCGTAGAGGAAGAGGGGTTACGCAGCGGCCTGAAGCAAAGCTTCGTTGGGACCCAATGTGCATGGTTTCATACAAAAAATGCCTCAAAAACTCGAAATTAATTTCAATAATTACTTTTTAGAAGTAAATCTTGAAAAAACAAACTTATTTCTCCGATGAAATAACAAATTTTGATATTAGAGGTCAATAAATGTTCCGCGGAATACCTTGACCAAAATTCCCGTTTTGAAATTCTAACTTCAAAAATTTGTCTAATTGTTGATTTGCTCGAATAAACCAAATTGCAGACATGAAATGGTAGATAATTTAATAAAGAATCTGAAACATTTGAACATTTTGCGATATCTAAACTAAATCAAAAGTTATAGACCGTAACACGAATAGTGGTCGGAAAATTAGCTAAGCCTCACTTGAGTTCCGCGGTGCAACAGCTGTGTGGCACTATCATTAGATAAATTAATAATTCTGATTTTAGTCTGTTTATTGTGTTAAACAAACTACCTAAGCATGAAGTTTGTAAGTAATTATTACTTATGTTTGAATTAATAATGAATTGAAAACAAACTTCAAATGTGTTTTGTATTGAGAAACTCAAATTGGTTAGGCGAAATTTGAATTGTTAGGCCACAATTTTTGCGAGTGATATAATCATTCGAAGTTACTATCTTTCTGTAGGCAGATCTTATGGTTCCAATGCCTGCCATAAACGAGGAACAAACCAAAGATCATAGTTACTTTATTTACTCATTAGTTTGAATTTCAACGGCAGAAAAGATAGATTATGATACTCACGTTCGTTCTCCGTTGCATCGCCATCTTGACAGTCAATGGTTTTGGAAAGGAGGTCCGCTGAACGACGTCATGGTGCTCCTTCTCAGAGACAGGTGTGCAAACATAGAAACCAATGAATGCTCTCTTAGCAACGCTTTCAAAAAGGGCAGCCAACTACAGAAGTTCAACCCACACCTAAATGTTAGCCTTTATAATAAATATCTAGCGATGAGGTCCGAGACATTATCTGGGACAATAAAGAGCCCAAGGCCAAATAGCAGTGTTTCAAGTTACAATTCCGGCAGGTATGAGCCCTACCTATTTTCAACGTTTTTTTGATGGCGTAGTTTCCAGAAGTAGCCTGGTGATTGTTTACTTAAAAGAGCTCGTCGACATTCGGAAGTCTTCTTTCAAATATTTCCCGTCAAGTATGCACGATTTAGTTAACTGGATGTAAATAAAATAATAACCATCTTCTAATCAACATGATACGTTTTTTTGGCTAGTACCTCTTCCCTTTATTATTTTTTTAAAAAAAGATTCACTAACAAGACTGTCTTGTGCATGCAAGTCGCTGTTTATTTTCGTCTTCACTTCAACTGGGCAAACCTCCATTTCCGCTCTATATTCCGCACTTAGCATGCTGGATTCAATGTCTTGGGAACAAAGAGACATTTGGCATACCCCCCTAAAATTCTTCAGGATTTCACTTTAAGATCCACTAGGACAAGGCAAGCGACAAGTCGGAGTTAAAATCAATTATTTCTAATTGCATCCAAGACCCTAGAAATATTGGCAACTGGTAACCAAATATTGTGCTAACTTTGTCCTTAGAGTTTCAATTTTTATTTATATAGATATGTAAAAAGACATCAAGTTGACAATTAAAGCACTTAGCATTGAAAAAGTTCTAACAAAAGATTGCTCCATGTAGATGCCACTTTATACACTGAAAATGCAATTGATAAACCCTTTTTACACTACAACTTTTAACCTGACCCTAGGTTAATTTAACCTGGCTTAGAAATTTTGCAGTATAAACGCAGCCAGCCTAAGTTGAACCAAGATTGTACCAGTTTAGGATATTTGAAATGCAGTGTAAATGCAAACCTATGTAGAAATGCAGCGTAAACACTAGAAGACGACTTGATGTGGCACCAACACATCAAGTCAGCTTCAAAGCAAATTTATCTAGGACTGTCTCAGAAAGACAGGTATTTCAATATGAATTAAAATATTTTGACAATGAGTGAAGCAAAGGTTAAAAAAGGGACACCTGGGTGACAACAAAGTCATTGCATTAATTGAAATATAGGTGGACAAAGGGGAAAATGCCTGCCTTGAGAAATTCACTCCCAATCACAACTTTTCATCATTGTCCTCTGCCATTTTCAAAGAAGGCGATGTGTGTTCGACCAAGGTTTAGGTTAACCCAGGTTAGGTTGAATGTTGTAAACATTGCTACAGAGTCGTGTGAAACCTTTGGTTCATCATGACAATGCCATAATGCATTTGGAACATAAAATCTCATTGAGCTGTTATTCCTGTATCAATCAATCTTGTCAGTAAAAAGCCTACAGACATAGTTTAGTTGAATACTTCAGAATGCTGCTGTTGAGCCAATAGAAAGTCTGAAAATAACTGCTCACTTTACTCACCTTTTCCCAAATTAAATCCTTCAGTACTTATTTGAAGCTTTTGAAATTGTCAAAAACTCAAAAACAGATTTTTAACTGCAAGTCAACACTCTGTTTGATCACCATTTTTTCAAACAGTCACCATTTCACTTATTTTACATTACCTGTTACACAATTCTTAAGGTTGATTTTAAAGATTTTAAACATAACCTTGGCAATTGATGACCAAATCCTTCTGTTTTTAGGGAAGCTCTTATGGAGGAAATTAAGCTAAATCGTCCTTTATGCCATATATCTATAGTTCTAATGCGGTTATTAACAGAAAGCCCTGTACCTTACACCAGATCAATTTAATTCAAAATTGCATCAAAGTGACCAGGGGAGGTTGAATTTCTGCAACATATGGAAAACAGTTTCTTAAAGTTGGCTCAATAAGCATTGAAAAGTAGTTTTATAAGGGATGGATCACAACACAAACTGCATGATGTGGCTAGAGCTAAAGACAGATAATAAAAGTGTGCTGTAATGATTTTCTCAGTTGAGAATGGGAAGTGACAGGAAAAATGTCCAACTCTGAATTGCCAGTAAACTTTACAGAGTAAAGGTTCTTTTTATTCAGTTCTAGCCCTCCCCACTTTTTTTAGATTTTCCCCACTTTTCTCAACACTCCACAATGCTTGAGCTTGCATTATATTTCACTCAGGAAAACTAGAGCTTATTAAGATAATGATAAAAAGAGAAAAAGCAAGCTAACAGAGATTATATAGAAGCAAAACTCAGCAAAAAATGCAAGATAGATTCAACAAACATAAAATTTAAATTGCAATAGTTATTCAGCTGTCTTCAATTAACTGGATTGCCACAGGTTAACAAAAAACACAAATCATGCCCCCCTGTTTTTGATGGGCAAGAATGGGTTCCAGCCCCCCCCCGTTTTTGAATAAATCACTTTTAAATAAAATAGAAAAGAGAAAACGAGAAGAGATATTGCAAAAAAAAATATTGCAATAAATCCCTATATTTAAAAAAATAAGTCTAAGTCTAGGGGGTTTCATAAAATAATTCCATTTTAAGAATTAATCAAACGTAACAAAAGCATGCCAAAAAAGTAAAACGTTTTAAGTGACTGCAAGTCTACGAATGTAAGAAATATTCTGCAATTTATTTCAAGCTAATCCAAAGGGCGTGAACGCAAAAGTTTTCTGGTCGCTTCGCTCGCATGAGGCCTCTTCTTTTGGGTTTACCCACAGCCTTCGACAGCCACTCGACGGCCTTTCCAATGTATCGCTAGCATAACGAGTGCCCAAAAATCATAAATATCGTGAGGCATATTAGTGCGTTTTTTCTTAAGTTGGTTTTTAGTCAAATAAAGTTATCAACTCGACCCCCCCCCCACTTTGCATTTCTTGGCGCCGCCCCTGAATGATGAAAAAATCACACGATATCTGAATATGAAATAATTTTACATTTATTTGTGAGCCTTCAAAATCTTGCTCTGTGCACTTCAAAAGAATAGAGAAGGAAGTAGCGCTTCATTTATGATAATCAAGCAGTGTTACAAAAAGTGTAAAAATTCAGGCACACCTTTGTCCATCTTTATGATGGGCAGATGATGTTTTCCAATGACTACCTTGTACTTGATCCTTCTGCAAAGATAGCTAGCAAACTAAACAACATAATACAACAAAACATCCCCTTTGAGAGAACAGCTCCGTCAGTCCGTCTTACAGATCTAAAACATCAACCTAAACGTGGGATTCTTCCATTGGACAACATTTACTTCAAAATCAACAATGTGCTAAAATTATAATAACAACATGTTTCGGATAATTGGCAAAGCCGGGTTGCAGTCCCATCTACCAGTTTGAGAATCTTTCTACATGAAAATGGAAAACCGTTGTTTTGTAGACAGAAGAAGTTCGTTTTCGACCTTGAGCTGGCTTGGTAATATTTTAAATAGGCAAGTGGCACTGGTTTGAAAACCTTTACAGTCGTGCTCGCTTGTCTGATAGCAGTGCCGTCGAAACGATATCCATTTGGGGGCTGCCCATCGTATATATTGTTATAAACCCATTTGTGGGCTGCCCAATCTTTACACTATTATAAAGAAAATATAGTATAATGTGACAATTACTGCTTCAAACGGCGTTGGATAGGCCTATTTCGATCAACAACTGGATACAACTGGATATATGCATCTCCTAGCTCAGAGTTTTAGATTTATGTTCTGTACTCGGACGAGTGTCAGGCGTGAATTTTCAATATGTTGCAAAATGTTGTCGTGACCTGCAGATTTTTTTGCTTTCAAGCTTTCTTTGTTTGAAATAGAACGTAAAATCATGCTTGGAAGAACTAACTCTTCTTGCGATTGTCTCTTCGCCATACCTTCATACTTCAATAAAGGGTCAGTAACTGTTTCAACATGTGCAAAGTTACTACTTTTTCATTCTCAGGAACTCAAAACAGTCGCTTCTAAGGTCCTATGACCTCAAAACGTTTGAACGGCAAACACTGATGACGCCACAAGGCTTCAAAACAGTGAAGATATACGCAGCTTCTGATGATGGAAATAATTCCATGAAGAAAGTAAGTCTTTTAAAAAAGATTTTTATTCAAAAATTTCACTCCCTCTTTGAATTGGAGCTTTTGATAACATGTGCCAGTATTTTAAACCTGCAAACAAATCTATCTGTGAAACCATTTTCAATGTGGCCACATTGTGCAGTAGTACAATAAAAACCCCAGTTTATTTTTAAGCTTCTACTTGAAAGTTGGCTTTGAAAACAGTTATTTTCAAAAATATGACCCAAAATTCTCAAAATGCATGTTTCGATGCCGTTTTGTTGATAATGTCAATTTAGTAGATTTCATCGATTTTCTTTTCAATCAAGTACAGGCAGAGGCCAAGAACAGCTATCGGCATTATGAGTTCAAAAGACGAAGATAAGCTGAAAAAGACCAGCGAGAGGTATTATCTATAAATCTTAATATTTTTACCAGACCAGTGAATGGTATGCATGTGGCGAGACCATGCATGTCACGAGACTTGTGCAAGCCACACTGTTATATGTAGATCTAAGAATCCTTAAATTGTCAATTGCATCCTTTAATTTCCAGCCGAAATAATCAAATTAAAGAACCCTTTCCTGCGATCACTACAGTTGTTTTAAAAATCTTAAGAATCTTGTAAGCAACATTGACAATTTGCTCAGTTTTACAAAATCAATTACCTTTCCTTTATATCATTTACCTTCCCTCTTCATGCATAGAGTTCTTCAGCGAGCTTCAAGTGCCAACATTCTTCGTTCCCAAACAAACAACCATTCTCAACTGGATGAAATCCGCCCCAAAACTGGTAAAGTTTTCATTGAAGTTTCTTTGAATACCTCTTAACAAAATTATGCGTAAATATGCGCTAAAATCTATTTTAATTTCAATCGAATTGATGTATATGTCTGTGTAAGTGTATTCACAGGAAACGAGTATCTGCTTCAATAACATTTCCTTTATCTTCGGCTAATGCTTTATTACATTTAAAAATGCAAGTAAAAATGAGCCTCAAGTTTTCAAAAGGAAATGTTAGTAATGCATGGTAACGATTTTAATTCAAATTTTTTGCTATTAATTTCATTTCATTATAGCAATGTCAAGATCATCAAGCGCCAGTTCAAGTCAAAGCTCAAGTAGCAGGCAAGTGATTTACAACAATCGCCACTCCATGTGCACTCCACCTAACCTCTATTTACACGACGACCTTCGATTGACAGCACGAAGTCAACGGCCAATTTCGGCCCCAAGAGAATGCGATGAATGCAGTTCGGTCGAGCGTTACAACACTGTTCAAAGGAGACGACGCGCTAAATCAGCTGATGCCGTAGAACGATTTGGAACACGCGTCGAGTGCCCAAAATTTGTACGTGGAAATCCTTTTTTGACAAACGACGAGCTAGATGCTGGACAAAAACAGTACATATGGGGAATGGCTCGGGTTTACTCAGTGGACAAATTGAAGTCACTGCGACAGAGACATTACCAGTCAATTCTGAATTACGAATACATCAAAAGAGTGATGACGAAAGGAGTTGAAGAGAAAGACAGAGTGAAGCTTGGGAAAGAATATGCAGAGTACCAGAAGGTGATCAACAGGTTTGGCAAGGTAAAGATGGTTCCTATCTATCAAAGGTTGCGTAGCCTTTTTCCGTGACTTCTTTCATAACTTCTTTACAAATTGTTCCATTTCCTTGAAAATACTCTTTGAACATTTATTTCAGGACCCGGCTAGGCTGAAAAGTGTGCAGTTTCCCTCACGATACGCTGCTCCGCATTGCCATGCTAAAAAGCACCGCGTAACTGGGTGGACAACGGAATTTACTGACGTCAGTACACAAAGCACAGAAAGCGAAGAGAACATTGATGAAGATTCGTTTATCTATTCAGACGACGGGAGTGGAGCAACTGCGGATGAAAGCCAAGCAATGGGTGAAGAGAAACTTTATCCAGAAACGCATCGCGGGAAGGAAAGACCAAAGTCCTCCAAATACCGCATTAGGTTAGCAGTTCTTTGTAGTGTCGTAGCAGTTGAACAAAAGCTTAACCATTTTTAAGACTTGTTTTATGTTTGATTCAAATTTGTGGAACCCATTGTTGAAAAGTCGACAAGTCTTTTGCACTATTTCTTAATTGATTTGTTTAGAGACTTAGTCTTGTTTGAAGTTGCTTCAGCATTTTATCTCACTTCCATATTTTTATTTATTTCAAACAGAAAGCCCGCACCGTCACCAAATAATCAAAAAACCTCGATGGTAACAGAAAATATGCAAATTGAAGGTAGAGGCAATTCAATTTTTGACATTCTGCAAAATAAATGGAATGAATCTTCTTATTCTTTTTTTGTGTCTGAGCATAAATCGATGGACTACAGAATTCTAATAAACTGGGCAAATTTTTTTGTTACCTGCGCATTTCTTGGAACAGTAATGATATCTTGCTTGATAGATAGATATAAACACAATCTTGTTTCTTGGAACTCACTTTCTTTTGGGGCAGGTTATAAACATATGTAAGACGCCGTTAAGTCCAAATTGGTGAGAGTACCTCAGCATTACTTTGCTTTTCGGACGTGACTAATTCCCATGAGGCTTTTATTTCAATAGAGCATATCCAGCATCTTTATTTTGTGCCAGTTACTAGAATGTCCCGTTTCAAGCCTGTAAAGTCCCACAATTTAATCGGAAATTACTTCGGAACTATCTGTCCTTTTGTTGTTATTTTGAATTGCAGGCATCGAATCTTTCGCCAACTAATAAGCTCATCTCAACAACTCTACTTCCCATTTAGTTTCTATTACAGTTTATCTTGTTTTTATTCTAGAAACATTATCAAGAGAAGTAAATGACAAACTTATAATCAGCCATCAAGACGAAAATTTCATCTGAAGAACAGCGACAGATTGTTTTGCAGATCCAGAGAATATTATAGAAACCGTGAAGTCTAGTGAATCTTGAACAGATGCTCAAGGTATAAATAATTGCTAATTATATTCTTGTAGAATGTTATTTCAGAATTACCGAGTAGAATTATCTGACAGGCAGAATAACGGTAACATAGTACTGATTCGGAGTCGCTCTAGAAAAACCTTTTTCTATGTGCGAAAAGGTGATTACAAAGTGTCAGTTATGGCTAAAACTATTTTCGTAAAATTGATTGTGTAGATAGAAAATTTATTCAATGATTAAAGAATTATTCAACGATTAGTATTAGATATTGAATCGTGAAAGTTTGATCTTTGCCTTCTTCCTATGGCACAAAAGCTTTATATTTAACTCTGACTACAAACCAAGTCAAAGCAAAATTGGATGTGCAGAAATCAGACAAACAGATACAATTTTTTTTCTGTTTAAGGGACATTGTATTTCTAACTGGGAAAACATTACCTAAACTTTACACGCTTTAGTTAACAAATTCAACGGGAATTCCTAAGCAGAAGCTCCATATTTTGTTCTTTTGCGATCATTCCAATCTCTGTTAGAGTTATTGTCATTTTTTCGCTTGAAACCTTGATTGCCTTGATTCCCAAAGCGTGGTTTTGAGTGAAATGTCCCAGACCCCCTTGAGTTCCAGCTGTTACCGCCTCCATTTGCATACCCGTAGCTGTCCGGTTTTCGGTCTTCTAATTCTGGCAGGCTTGTTGGTATCTCTAGCGTGGCATAGTGGCGCTCTTTCCAGTTGTCCTAAATAAAAAAATCTCGAGAAATGAATAAATCTGCAAGATTTAATCAGTGCAATTATTATTGCTTTTTGACTAAAGTGAGGAAAAGACCTTGCATGGTTCCTTGTTCATCAAGATTCTAAGAGCTGCTAAGGGATTTTTGTCATTCAAGAAATAGATGGGCGAGAAGTGAACTTCATTTGAAATCTGAACTTCATATAAGGGCGGCAGGAAAAGTGATTTTTCTTATAGGAAGTCCCAAATAATTTGAAAAAAGACATGAGTTTCACAAGAATGAATAAAAATTCTTAAAAGAAAAAAACTTCACAATCCAGAATAAAAGCATTACGAACAGTTTCTGATAACTTTTTAAACTCAGTTTTGTATTAATTTGTCTCCTGCATGGTTTAAAAACATAACTTTATGCATATTTGAGAAAGCAGAATTTCCAAACCACAAATGCTAAACTATTTCTACAGGAAAGTCTATGAAAAAAAAACAATCTGATGGACACAAAGATTAGCGTTTCTGGGCGGAGACAAAACAAAACAAAAACTGGTCAAAAGTACAGATGCTTTGGCAGCATGAAAATTTCGTATTCGGAAACAGAGGCTGATGATGTCTACATGAAAATGCAATAAGACTAAACGCAATTGGTAATGTGATCAAGTAACGACTCATACTTGTCAAGTAACAGTACTCGTTATTTGCACAAAAAATTTCAAAACCAAAACTGATTAAATATTCAAATACAGACCATGTTTTATCCGCCTTTATCAAACAAAAACTAGTTTTGGAATTAAAGAAGTTACGATAGAGAGCAACAACAGCCTAACCGAGTTTAGTGGTTGCAGAATGAAGGTTTTTATATCTCCTGGCGGACTGGTTTGGCTTTTCTGGATACAAATAAAACCCACGTGTGTTATGAAGGTCAAAAAGATAATCCTTGGAAGGAGCGAAAGTTTAGAGCAGACATATTGAATGTATCTAAAGAATCATCGTCTTAAACAATGAAAAACTGAAGTTTCGAATTAACATTGAAAAGTAAAAATAGCTACGCATGAAAAGAGCCTAGTGAGATAAATTAGTGAAAAAATCTTTGAATTCTGAAACGAGGCCTTTGGCTTTCATACGGCAAAGAATGTTGAGGTATTCACTGTGAAGGAGCAGTCAAAACAACTTAAAAGATGGCGCAATCCTTGAATGAGATTGATGCGGAGCAATCCAGCAGGTCAAGGCGAAAGAAGAAAAACTTGTTAATGGAACAATCGATAACACAGTGAAATGCAATAAAAAGCACTGGTAACAAAGGGAGAACACCAAAGATAAAAAACAATGCACCAAATGTCAAACTTATGAAAATGTGTGCAAATATTGTCGGAAATTTAAACAAAATGAGAATTTGAGTGTCTAGAGTAAAGAATTGGCTGGAGCCTGTCAATCTGAAGCCAGTCACTGAGGAAGAGATGTTAACTGATCCATGAGAAGTCAAGCTGCCTAACAAAGTAACGAAAATTTTAAGCGAACTGGTCAACTCAATATAAAAAGGTACGGTTTAAATTACAGTGAATTCGAGTGAACAAATTTGCTTAGAAATATGAACAAAATATGAGCGGATGTGATCAAATTTATGAAGAAATATTCAAATTTGGTTAGAAAAGATTTGGAGGTTAGAATGAACTTTAAAGGATATTTCTATTAGTTCTCGGATCGATAGCTGATGCAGTTCGTCTAACCGACAAAAGATATACATCACCAGAATGCTATTTGGTGTATAGAACAGGACGGTTTTAAGTTGCTACTTCGAGTTTCACGCTTAATGTGATCGTCAGGCAACTCCTAATGAACAGTTGCCTGATGTTAGAACCGTCCAGTTCTATACACCAAAAAGCGTGTACTACACAAAACGTCTATACTGCATCGAGCCGTTTATGACAGACCGGTGAACAGTAGCTAATTTTTATTGCATCACCAAAACTAAACAATACAAATAACAAACGTTGTTCGACGGGATTCATAAATGCTTCATGTTGGTAACAATTACGGTTAGTTTTCTGCTGTAGGATGGAGGGCCCTCGTTTTTCTTTCGGGAAATCAGAACCAAACTTCAGCGTTAATTAACAAAACAAGCTTATACGATTGGCAACACAGCGTTTTGAAAACCACAAGGCAAAACTTCTTCTGTATTAAAAAATCTCGTGCACGTCAAAATCTGATGTTTAAGTGAAGCACCTGGACGAAGGACGCAAGACGAGCATTTTAGTGAATGACTAAAGAACCTCGACGAAAGACGCATGAGATGCCTGACAAGTCTATGAATTTATAACATAAATTATTATCAGTTTGTTATAGGCAGCCCAAGAACAAAGAGCAGAAACAGGTTTCTTGAAAAAAGGCATTTGATCCATTAAATATCTGGAGTGATAAAGCTGAAAGGCCGGATTCCACCCGCAGCAATAAAATACAGTTCTTATTGGGTCTAACTGGAAATGAAATTGTAAGCAACCAACGAAATTGAATCCCGCTCAACAGCCATTATTTGCTTGCAAGACAGAGAGCTAGCTGAAAATCATAAGCGGAGAAACTGGAGGGAAAATACGCACTGCAGAAGCATGAAAGGGAAAGACTGCATGACGATGTACCCTTGCAGTTCGTGTGTCAGCCACTCGCATCTGAAGGTATTGTCCACCTTCAACACGATAACCGGGATCATCAATATTTCCATTAACACTTTTCTCATTTATGGCTTATGGAAACTTGACCTTCTGAAAACAATATCTTACAAGTTTATATTTTATCTATGTATTTCAGACTGTTGCGTTGGATTATTCACGCAACCTAGCCTGACTATGTTGCTCCTCAGCAAGGGGGAAGAGAACCTCTGCCCCGTTGAATTAACAGCACAGTCACTGCAAACGGCCTTCTGTCAGTTCTCTGTGATCATGATTCTAATTATCACCATGGACAGATTCATGCACATGAACTATTTGACAAGGTACAACATATACATGACAAAAAAACGGGCCGGCATTCTGGTAGCAGTTAATGTACTGACTTGTGTAATGATTGTAGCGCTAAGCATTACGGCATCATTAAACAACTTTTATTTCACGGTGCACACAGCCACACTGGCCATCAATGCATCCATAATCATAGTTATCTTTGCTGTCTATTCAAAGACATACTTTGCCATTCGCAAACGCGTCGCAGGTATCCATTTTGCGAAAACTAACCCCCCTGTGATTGCTGCCGGTACATTTGTCGTCACCCAGGACCCAGATACATCCTTGAAGACCACGAAAAACGCAAGGAAACGGCAAAAACATCATCTTCACTTTGCAAAGGGGATGATTTTCGTTTTGATTACACTCGCGATTTGCTACTTGCCGTACTTTACCGTCGTAACACTGATATCGTGCTTGCGACATCAAAGTAAGGACTACGCAGACGACGGAGGCCCGAAAACACTGGTCCTTTTTTGGTCTCTTCAGCTTGTCTACGTAAACTCAGTGTTGAATGCTGGGATTGTTATCTTATCGAGCAGGCAGCTGCGCAGATTCACCCTAGATTTCATACAACGAAAGTGCACCCAAGGTTGCGTTGTCAACCGGATCGACGCACAAACGAAACATATGAGCAAGAGACGGCCGAAGTCGCATTCCTTTTAACTATATTTTTGTGATAGTGGTGGTATGATAGTGGTGGTTTAAAAGTTCGAAAACTGTCGTCCGAACCCAATGTCGGAACCAAGATCGCTTACGTTGTCCTTTGGCGATGAAGGTCATTTCTGTGTAGCACTACTTTCGCGGTATGCTTGTTGCAAAAATGCATTTATAAAAGAACAAGGATCTTAACTCAAGAACGACAGTTATTACATCATTTTAGCTGGTCATTTTAGGGCATTAAGTTTGCTCTGGCTGTATTCCCTGGGTCCAAATGTAAACTAATTGATTATTCTAGTCACTTTTAAGAGTTTCCTTTGACATATGTGCCGACACGCGAAATTTTCTCATAAAAAGGTACTCATCTTTTGCAGTATCTCTCAACGACTGTTTTCCGAAAGATAGTCCATGAAAAGCACTTTACAGTTTTAGCGATCACAATTTTGATCCGAGCCCACCTGCCTGGCATACATCATTAACTTTTATTATTAGAAAAGATATCTCGACGCTGCGATAAACCTAGTCCCAATCATGATATGCAGTAACTGTAGAGCAGATCATTTTCGGAAATAGCGTAAAATACTTTTCACTAAAACTTTGATTAAATAATAAACAAATTTCAGATACGCCTGGACGTTATCAAAATAACAGATGCATTATACTTGCGAGGACTGGAACCTAGCGAAATATCAGAGACGTCAAACGACGTTTTGAGAAAGAACAGTTTCTTGTTTGAAGACAGGGTCTCGTTGTGAAGCATAGAAATTGCAATGTCGCTCTGTAATCCTTGTGTTTATATATATACATAATAAAAGTTTGTGTATTAAGGGCACTTTTCTCTAGTGTCTGGATGTAAATTACACTTCAGAAAAGGCAGTTCTGCGAATCTAGCCAACAGCGATCATTGGAAATTGCTAAATGTTGCACACAAAAATCATTTTGGAATCGTGCTTCAATCTCTTTGATGAAAACGGATATTTGTATTGAAAAATTGATTTCCTTCAAACCAATAAAACTATTACCACTAACAATGGAAAATCTTAACTTGAAAGTTTCTACAAACCTTGAACGTATCTTTAAGCGCGTCTGGGACATCAAATACCGCGGCCTAAAATAGGAAGGAAAAAATTTAATGGATTACCGTCACAAATAAATTTTTTTTGTTCAAACCACACATCTAAGTGAAACTAAGGACAGATGGTGTAATGAATTCGTGATATGACAAGTGCAAAGCAAATCAGGGCTTGCGAAAAACCTCGAGCAATTAATGTTTAATGTGTCAAATGGCTCGTACCAGCTTGTCCTTGCACAATTTCATTCCACGAATTTGATCGACGTCTTTGCTGGAAAAATCGTCATTCAACATTTTCCAAATGAGGCCAGTGCCTCGCAGTTGCCAGTTCTGACGTATTAGGAAAGTAGTGTAGCCAGCTTGCGAAGAAAGCAAAGAGCGTGTTTTGATTTCCGTAGTCCCAGATAACAGTGCCAATGCCTTTGACAATACCTTGACGGCATCGTTCGTTTCGAGCAAATCCTTTGCCGTCGACTCAAACAGGCTTGCCATCTCCGTTGATACTGTCCCTAGTGATCTAGAACATAATGGCCACGATAAGGTAACACAGCACAATACACCACAGTACAATACACCACAACACAATAACATAAAGTACAATAAAAGGTAAAACAATACCATACAATGCAACACTATACAATACCATACAATACTAATTATTGGATAAATAAAAAGACTAAAATCAAATAAAACGGATTGAACAACTGAAACTAGTCAGACATTTTTCACGGTGGTCTCAGGCCCATTTACGAAAAACTAACACTTTAGGCTTTCGCTCTATATTGCTTCGTTATGAAAACAAATACAATTGAAAACGCATCAGAAATGAAACCTGCTTACAAAAAATACGAAAACACATATTTTGAAACCGCCATATTTTGAAACCGCCATATTTTGAAAACGCCATTTTGCCGCATTGAATTTGCATTCACATACAAACAGATGTGACCTCTTTTATTTAAATATATTTATACACAAATGAAACCTTCAGCAAATAAAAATCTAGGCAAATTAAAAATAAATCTATATAATTAAGAATCTAATTACAGTGATAACAAGCCTAACGATTAAAGATTATAAGGTCTACAAATCTTATCTACCTATTGCTGTTCTTGCAGGGAGTTGTGTTTAGCGTCAGCTCTTTAGATATGTTTTAAGTTGTTTTTTGAAACGATCTAGTGTCGGTGGTTCACGAATTTCAGCAGGTGTACCATTCCAAGATTTGAATATACAAACTTCAATTTTTTTGAATTAGCAAGCATTAGCATTGGCAGTATTCTTAAAGTCGCAGTTTGTATCACCAACAAGAATAATTTTATTTCCCTCCTCACCTAATTCCCCGAGAGCTTCTCTAAGGTTTTCAAATGCTGCATCATCAGCCCCGGATGTTGGGGGTCGATACCAGCAGACAAGGAAAAAAGCCCTTCCATTTTCTTGCTTAATCTCTGGGGACAGTAGCTCTAGCTTATTGCTATTCTGTTTGATTTTGGGCACAGGTAGGGTATCTTTAACGTAAATTGCTACCCCTTCTCCATTTACATTCCGGTCGTTACGAAATATCTTACTGACTTAACAGAAAAATGTCTACTTAACAGACGCTTTTCGAAAACGGATCCAAAAGCGAATGGATCAATGCAAATTCGAAATACCGTGAGTGTAGCGATAAACTAGCCATCGCATCAGAGATGAAATTGCTTATAACTTTCTGACTAGAGTAGAGGTATTTCTTTCTCACGCTTCAAGTGTTCAGTACTTCGGCTAACAAGCTTTCGTTACTAGCTGAACCTTTAAGGCGTTATCAGAATAAACAGAACTACAGTAATTATAATAATGACAGCTCACCTGGTAGCATCTTTGGCGGAGGCTTTTATGATATCTGAAGGCTGCGGGGCACCAATACGCATGAATTTTATTCCCTACAGACAAAATTTGTACAGACAGTCAGTAAAGCCCGGCCAAACTACGCTAAATTTCCTCCAATACCGTAAGGCGTCGACGGGGGCAAATTTAGCAAAACATATTTTGGGTTGGAGGCTTATTTGAGGGGGGGGGGGCCTATTCGTAGGTGGGGGCTTTTGCTTCTATTTGAAGCTTCTCAGTATGCTTAGGGGCATTTTCGAGGGGGCGGGGTTGGGGACTTACAGTACACGTACATTGGACAAACGTAGTAAGGCTAATGTTGATGAGAACACACCTTGTATACAAGATGAAGATATGACTTTTCATAGCAAATGACATGTAGGTTTGAGTCTCGTAAACCCAAGTGTTGTCTATGCTCGTTTGTGACCTTTACCTTGAACGCGTACACTTTATGGACTTTTTAAAAAGCTTTCTCCGAAAATGTAAACATCGATAAGAGCTTCACGCGCCTAAGATTTCAACAAACACAAAATTTTAATGAATCTGCTGCTTTAAATGCAACGATTTTTATTTCATTTTCCGAAATAGCTTGCTTAAATTACGACGCCTTTTTTCTCAAATAACAAGGACATCCAGGGGAGATAAACTCTTTCTAAGGTTAAAGCCTTCCTGAGCCTTTCACTGCTTTGCAAAAATTAAATTATTTCTTATGGTTTTACATGTGCAATTATTCAAAAATAGTTTACGGCGTTTCGGCATTGAAAATGCAACAAACTATACATTCGTGATTACGTCATAGCTATCAGATTGCAGCAGCTGTATGTTAGATAAATTTGAGAATCTGGTAGACAAAGTGAGTACGTTTATATGCATATTCTAATCGAAGGTCAAGCGTAATTTTAAAAGTTGCAAAGAAACCGAAATATTATGGACCGAGCAATAGGAGTTATGATATGAAGCATTCGCACTTAAGCTTTCCACTTACCGCTTGTTTCTCGACAGCCTGTAGCAAATATTCCTGATTCGGTTTATAAAACACAATACAAACTCCAGTTCGTCCGGCTCGCCCAGTGCGTCCGGATCTATGAATGTA
This sequence comes from Rhopilema esculentum, assembly GCF_013076305.1. Next base: position 646,628 of record NW_027019640.1, read on the forward strand.
CGAGTCGATATCCTGTAGAAAAACAAACGTATAAAAGTAATGCCACGATGAACAACAAAAGTCGTGCCTGTTGTATTGAGGAATTAAACTAACCATGTTCTGAATAAAACCACGATTTGCTGGTGGTCTACAAGGTTTATTCTATGATTTCATTCCCAACACCTTCTAGGAGCAAGACCCCATTAACATTTCTCATTTTCAAAGCTTTTCTGCTATTTACATTACTAACTCACAGACTCGAAATAGGAAAATCACAAGAAAATGAACCCGGAACCAGAAACTTGTGTAAGGCTTTTGCCTTCACGAGTCCAGAAGAACGGGCAAGCAATAGAAAATATGACACAAGATGTGGTAAACATACCGCAGGCGGTTCAGTTTGAATAACAAGATCCACTTCTGGAATGTCAAGACCGCGAGATGCTACGTCTGTGGCAACCAGAACACGAATCTTTCCTTCGCGAAAACTGCTCAGAGTTATTTCCCTTTGAGCCTGGTTTATGTCTCCGTGCAGAACCTGTGTCTCTTGTTTTAAAACCGAATTTAGTGCCAGTTCATTTGCTTCCTTTTTGGTCGATGTGAAAATCATTGCACGGCCATGGGCACCACTGTAAACCTGAGACAAGGAAAGCATACAAACTTGTTGTGCAAGGCAATAAACAAAATAGATACACACATAGCCCCAATTTTTCTTAGTTCTGTATGATTCGAGCTAGCTTAATATACGTATAAAATACGATTCTGCTCACAGTGGCTCTTCTGCCGATTACTTAGACAGTTTCAACAGCCTCTCTAGCAGAAAAGACAACACCTTTAACGATTCTATAAATATCATATTTATATTTTCAAGCAATCGTAAATTATACTTAGAAATAATTCCACTTATATTAAAACTATGTCACGGCGACGTTTGAGTAAAATCTTTAGATGGACTTAATAGAAACAACTTGGCATAAAAAATGTGAATTTGTGAAGCATTACCTGTACAATATCGGCAATGGTTGCAGCCCTCTCGTGGTATGGGCATCGAAGTGCTTTATGCTGTTACGGCAAAAAATTTACATCAAAACAAGATTCGCCCAGAAAACACTGGATATGAATTAGCATCTTCAAACATCAAAACAATCTTGATGCCAGGAATAACCTGAAACGCAGTGACAGAATTTAATTCCGTCAAGTTTGAGCCCACACTTTAAAGCATTGGTTACATATGACATCATTGAAAGGTCATTCCATGTCAGATTGTCAACCACCCTCTAAGATTTTGTTGAATTTAACACTAGAGTTCAGGCGTTCCAGAGGCATGGCCAGCTAAAAATCGGTCTATTTTGGAGTTTTGTGCATGCTAAATTTTCACCAGCAGTAATTGGTCAGTTTCAAAGTGATGTATTTGACATGCATTACATGCATTCACACATACATCTTTCCCTCCCCCGAAATTTGTAGCCTTGATCAAGAACGATTAATACACGATCCACAGCTGATTCAACAGAATTTCCGGAGAATATGATACTAAACAGCAACAACCACAGCCCATACCTCAACTCCGCACGCCGTTTGATCGCCTTCCTCACCAACAAGATCAACAAGTTTCTTGTCCTCACCCATATACTTTTTGCTCGCCTTACTTACCCAGGTCGGCACCGTTGCAGAAAACAATAGTGTTTGGGGTTTGCCTGAACAAAAAAAATGATGTGAAGGGTTGCGTCATCGAGAATCGCTGCTGAAAGGACACGGAATCATGATTTAGGGCTTCAAATCGACTTGCTTGGCTAAACGCATATTCGCTAATAATTTATTTCAAACAACAATGGCTTTATAAGCATTTGGTACCGCAAATATCAAAATAGCACAGAAGAGCGGAAACATATCATATCATACTAAGTGTTTTTCGTCTGACATCCTTTTAAAGTATAAATAATTGTTAATGTTTAAAGGAAAGCAGAAAATTTAAATCCAGATGCAGATTGAAAATAACGTGAGAGGAAGGATAGAGCCAATCAAACGGGCTTTTTTCTCTGAAACTCGAAGTAGCAATCTAGAATCGTCTCGTTTTTTACCAAATAGCTCTGCCTATACGGCATCACGCATTTTATAACAGACTGATAAACAGTAGTCTTCGTCAGTATGATGTAATATGTTTTTGCTCTTCCGTACTTCTTTCAAACGATAGCTTTCTTATATTTTATCCTGGTTCACAATGAAAAAAGCAAAGGCCATTTGAAGATAAACAGTATCTGCACACAAAAAACTGACGCAAAACCTATGAACTGTATATCTGAAAAACAGGAAAAATAGGATAGAAAAAGAAACCCTGGAAGGACAATACCAAACAATGACAAAAACGTGCCATATGCTTTTGGAGTAAATCAGTGGGTGTTTTTGGAATATTTAGTAAAATATTTCAAATTTTACACTAAATCAAGCAATGACGCAAAGTACTACTGACTTTTAAGTTATTAGTTCTGCAGATAAATAGAAATGGTTTTTGCTTTTTTACAACGAAACACTAATCGCTACATCAGTTAATGCAACCATACTAGGAGGGCAAACAATTTTCATTACTAATTGTTCTTTTCAAACTCTTTATTCAATGTACAAATAGCAATCTTTAACGCATAAATACCTTGAGTGTAGGCGTTTTTTAGGATTTCATCTACTTTTTCTTGAAAGCCCATTTCCAACATGCGGTCAGCTTCATCTAAGACAACGTGTCTGAAAAGCGAAGACGCTAAGTTGAGAAAAGGTTAATTTTTGAATTGTGTATCAGTTAACAGTATTTTATGATGAATACTGGAAACATGTCTCAAAGACATTGTCTAATTGAAACGCAAACATTCCAAACCTTGCGAAGGGTATTTACATAATAATTCCAACATTGTGTGAGTGAAGTTTTCAATGGGTGACACAAGCATTTAATAAAAAAGGCTCCTAAGTTTAAGAAAAATGTTGCAAAGATTACAAAGAAGAATGCCGCAAAACTGCAAAAAATGATTGCCAAAAAGGCGAGGAGCAAGCTTCATAAGAAAAATACAAAAAAGAGCACTGGAAAAGAATTTTTGAAACTATTCGATGGCATCCCTAAACAAGCTTAATATTAACAGTTACACAACAAATTGATTTCAGACATCACTGTTTGCTGCACATGAGACATGCGAAGGACCTTTGATATTGCGAGCTCGTTTCTAGCAAAGATGGTAGCAACAACTATTTATTGCGTATAAGACTTTGCGATCGAAAAGTTCAAACAAACGTTAAGCCACTTACTTCAGTTTCGACAAGTCCAAGTTTCCTCTTTCCATGTGATCGAAAATTCGCCCTGGAGTTCCCACCAAAATATCCAGTCCATTTCGAAATGCAGCCTCTGAAAGTAGCAGATATATATATTCCATTCAAATCTAATTTTTATAGAACAATGTTACAAATTATTTAGTCATTAAATCCATGCTAAATTTTTTAAAGAATGCCAAAAAATATCTGGAAGTTGGTCGAAAACGACCTAAAATATTTCTTGCTTCAAGAAGAAGTTTACAGGAAAACATAGAAAATAGATCTTGGGAAGGATGATATAAACAGAAACAGAACGAGAAGATTAAAGTGATGTTTATAGAATCAAAAATGAGAGCAATAGAAAAAATAGAATAAAAGTGAATAGATTTTCACATAGATTTTAAAATCTTATTTCTAATTCTTGGTTGACTGCAAAATCAAAACAGGTTCAGCTTTGACCTTTTTTTTGTTTAGAATATTTATAAAGTAAACATATTGTTAGTGAACAACTACTGACTATATATTTACTTTGTAACCTTATTTTAATGCTTTCATATCCAGCAACAGCTTGAAACTGAAAAGCTCTGCTTTTTGCAAGGCCCAAAGAAGGATTCTTCCCTATTAAATTACACTTGCTTTCAATTCACAAAACATAATTTAACTGAAATGAAACAGTCTTCGTTTACCTTGAGAATCATATGATACACCTCCATAAACACAGACTGTTGACAACTTCTTGCTTTTTATCAGCTCGAATTCTTTTAATATCTGAATTAGAAAAACAATTAAAGACAAAGTAAGCCCTGAACACAAGTACAGAAATATAAGCCATTAAAGAAAAAGCATGAAGAAAATTTACTTGAATTTCCATAAAACAGGTTTGCTCACCTGATTTGCCAGCTCCCTTGTTGGTGCTAATGTCAATACCTAAGAAGGATTTGAAGGATTAACATGCATTCCAAATTGAAATTCAAAGAAAAAAAAAATATCAGAAGCACAAAATTGACTCTCATTTACAAGAAACTTATCAACACAAATAAGTCCAGATCACAAAACAGATGAAGAGTAACTATGCTTAAACTTTGAAAGTAAAGTGCAAGATACATCATGTTTTAAAAATTGAAATAGAAAATGCAGTTTGTACCATAGGTGGTCTTCCTTTGTCTTTAACTTGCTTTATTTCTCTAAGCTTTTCACAAAGCGGCAATGCGAAGGAAAGCTACCAAAGGAAACAGAGCAAATAACATTTTCAAATTCTAAAAAATACCAAACTCTAAAAACATTGATCAACATGTTCCACAGGGATGGCACATGTTCCTCATTCACTGATCAGTTCCTTTCATCATTTTTACTAAATGAGCTGAAATTTTACTGCCAAAACTACCTTGACAATTTATGAAAACAGATTTGCAAAGCGACAAAAAACAATAAATAGTATTATAAAATAAACATGATGATGGAGCTTATAGTAATCAAAAGGATGAGGATAATCAAACCATGACAATATGCCACAACCTCACTTTGGCTTTTTTGCAACTTAACCTGCCTATATCGATTTCTGTTGATGATATAGACTGCAACCAACTCAGGTTTTCATGAATGTGTTTGGTTAGTACTTTGTAATGGTAAATAAAAACCTATGTTTAAGATACACTTGAATGAATTATGAAATCAACCTTTGAAAGAAAATGACATGAAGTGATAAAAAATCATAAGGAGGAGGTAAAAAATGCAATTAAAAGAAGAGCAGTGTTTTATAAACAACACTCACCGTTTTTCCTGTGCCCGTTTCTAAAAATTAATAATGGCGATTAAAAACCACTGTAACTTTTATCATTATCAGTAGGATAATCATGCAGGGGTAGGATTTATGCAAAGATATATACCTTGCCTCCATAGATTAGGTGCATGGGATATAATGGGAGTAATGTATGAGTCAGGGAAGAAAGAGGAAGATGACCTTAGTTATATGAAGAAAACAAGAAACACAGTGAAAGTGAGCAAAAAAGAACAATAAATAAACTATATACTGTATTGTTATGTTTACTGCACTCTCATGGAAAACATGACAAGCAAAAAGGCCATAGAGAAAAAGGTCTTAAATCTTCCCAAATTATTTTGGTAGCAACTCAAAAATAAGGGTAAATGACTTCTTGACTTGACTTCTTCCTAACAATGCAGGAAATACACAGTTTTCAACATTACTTCCGTTGTTGCATAAAATCAGCTCTTCTTTGACAAATGCCTAATATAAAACTTCAAGCAAGTGCAAGAGGTCTTCAGGTTTCCAAACTGAAAGACCCTAGACATTAATTAGAATAGATATACAATGACTATTGGAGTGCAAGGCAAATTTAAACAATGAAACAAAACAGCATAAAGCCTGAAATACATGATCAATTTTTATCAGTTTTTAACTGACAGTTTTTAGTTTTCAGTCAAAAACTGGTTGTGTATTTAGCAAAAACTGTGAAAAAACTGATGAATTATTGATCTTCAGTTTTTGATTGAAGAGATAAACATGTCCAACTATGTCAGCTTTTAACTGATGGGATTTTTATTCATTCCTACAGACTCTACTGTTTTAAGCTGGTGCCACTCTAATACCCTAGTGAAAGATAGTCAAAATGAGGAAAAGTTACAAAAATAGATGAATTGATATATGCATGGTAGCACAGAAAATCAAACCTCAGACTCAAAAGTAATTTCCAAATGCGAATAGTTTGAAAACGATATATCTTTTCTTTTTTCAGTATTTTTGCCTTTTCTTGATGACCAAAGCTGCAGCAAAAATAACCACAGTTCTTTCACGATCAAGTTACATATCAAAACCGAGTGAGCTGTCAGTTGAAAAGTGAAGAAAACTGAACATGTATTGAGGACATCATTTTTGAGAGACCAAAAGCTGCCAGTCAAAAACTGATCATGTATGAAGGACATTAGTTTTTTAAAATTGAAAAATGTCAGTCAAAAAACTGATGAAAACTGATCGTGTATTTCAGGCTTAAGACTTACTTGCTCTAGCAATAATATCACAGCCGTCATAAACATAATCATAGGTTTTAGCTTGAATAGGAAACAGATGTGTGATTCCTCTTTCTGGAAAGAAAATGTTAAATGTGTGATTACTCCATCATGGTAAATGTAAGTTTCTCAAAATTAATATGCAACAAGACACAAAATACAAAATGTCATAAACATAACAATTTAGGATAGATTGATGGTATAGATACTTTCCTCTTCACAAGGTTAGGTAAACATACTATTCATACAACTGTATTTTTACAATACTGTGGATAACACTGATATTACTGTGAAAAATAATCACTTCTTTCAGATTAACATAAATAATCACACTTTTAGATAAACTAAAAATTGGTTTAAGACTTTTATCAAGTAATCAACATCTTTTCAAGAAACTTAATAATCTAATTAAAACACCAATGTATTTGTTGAAAGTCCTTTGTGGCTGTTTTCTATTTCTTATTGTTTCCATTTCTTTTTAAGTTATGTACCATCTGGATTAATGGGATGCTTTTTGCCTCCAACTCAACAGCAATTAAATTTGAGCTTTCTATATTTTGTTTTACTGACAATAAAATACATGACAATGTAAAGCAAGTTGTGTTGCCTAATTTCATTCTCTGTCCCATTTTATCAAGAAAATTCACTAGCAAATACACTTTTATAAGCAAAACTGACCAACAGAAAATAGTGTGTACAAACCCTGAAGTTTCTTTACGGTTTTTGAAGATATTCGGAAATTACTGAAGTCTCCGTTTCCCTTTGGTTCCTTTGGTTCACATGTTCCATCATCTTTTCCATTCTACAACAAAGAAGTGCAAATTGAGCCATCATTCAGCTTCAGCAATGAAACATTTTAAGATTTTGCTGCCTGTTTGGCTCCAACAGTTGCTGTGGCAAAAATGTAGGCCACAAAGAAATGATCTTTCACTCAACCCAAGTGCAGATAATCTAAATGCACATAAAGCATAAATCTGCATCATAATTCTAACTATACATTATGCATTAAAGTATGCCAAAAAGAAGTGGCAGAAGTGAACAAATATATGTTTGAAGATGGCAAGAAATAGTGGAAACATAGCATGCTGAAGTACTGTTTGTCATACTCTCTTTAGAGTATAAAAATAGGATAATGATCAAGGTAGGCAGAAAATTTATATCAAGGTGTGGATCAAAAGTAATGTGAGGAGAAGAAAGGAGTGTTGGACAGGATTTTTTTGGTTTTTTTATTTATCAGTGACTGCTAACCCCCACTTAGTTGAAAATCCAAGTGACAAAACAAACTCTTTCTGTCTACAATGCAAGCAGATTTGAAAAGACCCTTTGCAGCACAAAAACTTGTTTGGTTTTTTAGATTAATCTGCATTCTTAAACTTGACTATCAAACTTAAGGATGGTGCAGGCCTGGCCGTTGGTATTTTCAAGGGTGAGTTGTGAAATGCTTCTCTTATTTGCTGAGGCAAGCTAAATGAGTAACAAATAGAATGTACCTTAAAGGCAATCAAAAGATGGCTTAAGCCCTTGTAGTATCTGTTGATTGCCTTAAAAGTGCCTATGAAATTAAATTAGACAAGTTTAGATAAAGGCACACTTTTAATAAGCAAAATTTGCTGATTTGAATGATATATGGTGAGAGGTAATTTTTTACGCAGAGACGTCTAAAAATTTAGATTGGATATCCAATATTCACCTTTTCGACTGTGACAAAGCATTGTGTTATCTGTGGCTTCACAAAATTTGCAAACAAGGAAGATAATGGCGTTTAGTAAACTAAGCAAAATGGAGGTTGCTATTAGAACTACAGTTAAAATAGTCGAAGGGGGCAATTTTAGGTCAGGGTATAGTGCATCAAACTGTCCATTTTTGCAAAGTTTCATACTGTTGTACAAAGTATGACTGAAATGCAAAATTTAAGTAAAGACAAGCCATAACAGTATGTTTGAGTAAAGACAAGCCAAAAAAATTAGTTTGTCTACTTGTAAACATGGTTTACATTAAGAAGACAGTTTTGTGTGTATTTCTATTCTATAAAAATGACAAAAGAGATCTCTAGCTTTTGCAAAATGGCAACGTTTTTGTAGAAACATAGATTTATTGAGTAGGTTCCAACAAAACTCATCTTTATTAAAAAAGATAAAGAGCAGTACAATGCTATTTTAAGAGTAATCGAAGACTAAGTTATAACTGAAATAAAATACTTTTCTATAAGAAATGAAGGCCGATTTTGAGTACTTCAGCTCCTTAATGATATAGCAAATTCCAATACTCATTCTTTCTTAAGAGTTTCTTAATCTGAAAACAGCACGGAAGAGCAAAAAAATAACATGATAAAGATTTGTGGATAACATACACATAAACCTCAAAGCATAAAGGGAAGCAGAAATGTGGATCAAAAGTAACGAGAGAGTTCAGAAAGAGTGAATGATTGGTTCTTTAACACAAACTTCGTACTTGGCAGTGTCATGTAACAATTCTCATTCTTGCTATCTTACGCTATCTGTTGTTCCTTTCCTGCACACTCATTTCCTATTCCATTGCTAGTTTTAACAGGTATTACTATAGTTTGTTAACATTTGATGTCAAACGAAACGGAAATTTCCTTTTTATAAAGATATTAATAAAAACCATATATCTCGTTATTTGACACGACATTATTTATGAATACCATGATATATAGTGGTAATAGTACTAAGACGGAATGGATTAAATGAGAGCGTTGTTATAAACAACTGTGCTGGCGGAAAAAAGCCCTCGCAAAACTTTTTTGCTTGGGGTTTCGGCGGCACAGGCTATAGCCCTCGTCTTCGGGAATGGCCTGTAGTACTAAAGTACGACTGAGATGCGATAACACTGCCTTTAAAGGTCTGGAGCAAAGTACTCCAGTCTAAAAATAGAAAAAAGGGGGCAATTTTAAGTTAGATTCTATATCCTATATTTTGTGCCAACTTTAAAGAAAAAAAGAAAAAAAAGTGGTATGGTGTGTTTATTGTGAAGAGGGAGCCATCTGCAAACCTTGTGACGTCACTGATTCTTATGCTTTGTCACTCGCACTCATTGTTTTTAAAACCCCAAAAACAAACTTTCCTGTGCAAATTTTCGAGTTAACTTTTCGTTTTATATTGCAACAACACATAGAAGTTTATATTGCAACAACACATGTGCTAACATTTCATTTCATAGTCACTTTGAATAGTTTTGAAGTCAAAGAGTATTTTCTTACTTCTTTCAATTTATAGAGTATTTTCTTACTTCTTTCAATTTATTGGGTATTATCTTACATCTTTCAATTTAACCATTACTCAGGCATCCCATTTGCACAAACGATTTAAAAGAACGACTCTCTCAGTTTTGTGTAAAGCTTGCACAACAAAAAGATAACTATTCTCTTACATGACAATCTTTTGTTGTACAGAATTTAAAAATGGCTTTGAAAAAAGCAAACATTTGAATCAAACTTAAGCTTTTGTCTGACACACTTCATGGTATAAACGCCAGAACATAGATAAAAAACTCTAAGCTAAGAAATACACATACCCAGTTGTGGATGGAACTGCTAGATGGAACAACGTACAGGCTCTACCAATTACCTGAAACATTTTGCCATCACATTTTTTTGCACAATCTGGGTTTTCCAGTAAATGCTGCTCGATAGTGGAATTGCCTGTTTTAGTGGTTGTTTTTCATCTGCAAGACTGAGTAGGCTGTTCTCTTTGAGGGAGAGTTCTGTTTCTAATACTGGAAGGGATCTGCTGTTTTATTTTATCCCCCAATCAACTATCCTTACCAATTTCTTTGACTTTCCTACCAAGAAATTGCCTCTTTTCACGAGATTGAAAGATTTTAACCTCTGCAAATGTACTTTTCACTTCACTATTTTTTTTATCACTATTTTTTTTAAATAGATTGAAGTCTGTGACTATCATTACAAAAACCAACCGTCAGATAAACAATTAACTGCAAAAATGCAATGGCGGAAGAAATCACTTTTACAAAATAAATCAATTAACCCTTGTAAGTTTTTTAGGGTTCTGTAAATACAAAAGGTCAAATCAATGAAAATTTTAAGGGGAGCGATGTTTCGGTCATGTTCTGTGGAAGGGGCTGTGCCACAAGGGACATCCCGCGTGGCAACACGTCTTTGGATAAAGGATGGTGATGCAAAAAAAGCTACTTTTACAGCCTTGATACAGCAACACAAAGGGAGCAGTTAACAGAAATGGGTCGAAATGACACCAAAAAACATACCTTACCAAGTGCAACTTATGAGGGAAAACATTTTTTAAAGTTTGCAGGACAATTTTGGAGTGATCATTTTGTTGCAAGGGAAGTGCGGAGGCAAGCGCAAGCTATTGCTAGCCTCAAAAACAGCCAGGCCTGATCATGATTTACAATTAAAAGATCCAAACCAGTGGAAAATATTGGACACACTATCATAATTGAATAGGACATGTGGAAAAAAGCTTGTTTAGGTCTTTTGAGTGGTATTCCCTTTTTGATATAATCTCATGATTGAAGTATACAGAAAGTGAATATGAGCAAAAATCAAAGTCTGTCAATCTCGAAAATTCACAGAAGAAGGCAGATAAGAATTTCCCCTTAGGACTCCACCTGTACTTTTTCAATATGCAAGCATCTCCACTGATTGGGCAACCTTATAGTTCCTGGCTTAGAGTTTTGATCCATGTTCTTATACTATTTGCTTCACATTTCAAAATATTTCAAAGCCATTTTTATTTGTTTTACTACAAAAAAAAATGTTTGACATCTTGAATGACAACTCATGTTTGACATCATGTTTGACAACTCATCACAATCAACATTATAAGAGAATGTCAAGAAGTTCTGTTGTTATTTGGTTCTAACATGCGAGGATCAAAACTCCAAGATGATGTAACTTCACATTTTCATTAAAACTACACAATATCATATAAAATAATAACGTCAAAGCTAGGTACATTTCAATCAAACGGACAATCTAGATTAGACCATACTTTGAAGCAAAATAAAAGTGTTTATTGCTGATTATTCCCTTGAAATCTTGTATGCAATAGTTTACAACACGCAAACTTTTAGGCCTTCGTGACGAAATTTTAACTAAATCCGATTATATTGTAAAAAATCTACTGACCATTTCTTCACTGGCAACTTTGCTTGACTCGCTTATTATATCTGAAGACTTTGGCTTACTCTGCAGTCTCATATTCTTCAATGATGGCAGAACATTGACGGGGTTTCGACACAGTCTGTTCCTTGTCCAGGCCAAAAGCGTGGACATAACTGAAAAGAGCGAGTTGACCGTGACAGCGTGACGTAATAACTGACATCAATTCAACTCAATAAAAATATCGCAGCTACCTCGTGTTTGCTGCACTTCAACAACTGCAACAGCGTCGTAACAGCAACAGCAACATAACCGAAAATTAGAACCCAAACTTGCAGCCAGTGCTTGCAGCTCAAATTTCTTCAGTCGCACAATAAATTCTAAGCACTTGCAGTGCTGAGGAGAGGGGGGGGGAGGGGGGGTCAGGAGGGTCACTGACCCGGGGGCCCATGACTTAGGGGGCCCATAGATAATAACTTAGCAATTCAGCGTCTCCATTATCAAAACTTGTCAATAATAGAAAAAAACCTTTAAATGAAATGAGTTAGAAGCAGCAACAGTATTAAAACCCCATTATGTTTGTCAAACAGAGCTAGTAGCTTAAGGTAATTTTCTAGTTAGTTAACAAAAAAAATTTCCAAGTCTTTGCATCTGTAAAAGGGTCAATTATTGAGCTATAGTAAAATTTTTGGAAATTTCAGTTTCTTTGGACAACACTAGCAAGCAAAGTCAGAAACAACCTTAACGCAATGACAACATTGGGAAATAAGCGTTGCAGATTCAAATGCTTAAGCTTGTTCAACAACTGCAATGGTTGATGCTCCTTAAAAAAAGTGACTACCCGGTGATGTTAGGAGATTTGTCATCCCTTTTTGCTGTCCATAATTTTGCTCTTTTTTGCTAGGTCATCTTCCTTCAACCTTGTGTATAATCAAAGAATACTGAACCCCTTCCATATCTCGCCAATTGACGTGAATCACCTGACCATCTTTGCTGTAACACTATCAATAATAACAATTCCGACATTATCTTGAATTTTACCAAAGACCTTTTCCTGGTTTCACTTGTAGATAGAGATAAACTTGACTGATTTCCGTTGGTCTTAAATTTTTTGAGACATCTAGCCCCTTGTCTAAACGAGCTTCTTCCAAGATCAAATCAACTAGTTTTTTATTGACATTTAAGGGTTCCATTCTGATTGCTAGATGTAAAGTTTTTCAAATTATTTGAATAGTGAAAATATATTTGGTGCAGCGTGTCCGTTTTGATCAAATTTAGTATTTAAACGTTTTTCATTTCCTAAGATTTTTAAATCATGTAAAGAATCACATATTTTATAGAAATACGCATGCATTGTGACGATAGAATACCAGTCATACTTCAACTATATTGAAAATAATAAAGAAGTTATAGCCACCATCGCAATTTCAGCAACCAAAATAGCCGCAATTTTAGCAACCATCGTCTCAAAAATTTTCCCCGGACCCCTTAAAAGGGTCGCCTCCGGTGTGCCTTGCTTTTTTCTTTTGTTTTGACCTGGGGCCCATAAATCCTCTCCGCGGCCCTGAGCACTTGTAGCCGGACCCAAGTTGTCGTGCTGGCATCTTATTCAAATCCTATTTGTAACTTGGAGCCTTGATTTTCGGTAAAGCTACGATGAAATGCAACTTGTCGAGACTGAACGAGTTCTCCTCCCTTTCTCCCACCCACTAGAAAACAATTCTGGCTAGAAATTGAATATTTATCGACAAAATCATTTTGAAATTTTCCCTTTGAGGCGTATCTTTGGGTGTATTACTAAGTCTACCCTCCATGTTTAATCATTCTCTTACTTGATGACATTTCTAAGAGTTCAAATTATGTTTAGGTATTTTGAGGTGACGAAAAGAAGTTGCTTATTTACATAATGGATGGTCGGTTTACAGCAGTTGCTTTCGAGAAAATGCCTTGCCACTTCCATCTTTTAAATTTCCCGATAACTTTGTGGCGGAGACAAACTTTTCGTGTATACCTTAAACCTTAAAAAATATTGGCAACTACACCTCTAAAACTGGACAACAGTAATACTGTCAGTATTTTCAGCCAATCCCCTTACATCTGGAGGCGATTGTGTATTTGATCTTACGTCTGTCAAGAACAAGTCTGCTGCAAGACTAATAAAAGAATCCTGCTCATGAGAGTTTACGAGCAAAAAACACGTTTTCAGTACTACAAGTTTAGAAAAATGTCGTCGCACGCAAGGAAACGTGCAATTGTGAAAAAAATTGTCTCCCGGAAAAGTGCCAAAAACTACTAAAACCATGCATGGAATAATCTGACATTTGGTTCTTAGCATGCTAAAACATTTTAGCCCCTTTCCCAATTTGTTTTTTGCTCGGCGATCTCTGCCCTGTGCATCGTTTTAAATAGAGCTGAAAAGAACCTATATCATAACCTTTTTGCCGTAGGCAAACTTTAATCTGATGGCTTCTGAAACTTGTAACCAAACTGAAAACCAATCTCTTGGCATGAAATAATCTATTTACACGCGCAGTCATACTTTTCAGATACCAGAAAACAAATGTTTCGAAGAGTTTTTCCGCTGGTAAACTTGAAAAAATGAAGGGACAGAGAAAAGAAAAACGAGAACATGTCAGTTTAATAAGATATCTGAAAAATGAACATGATAACCTAATGTCAACTCGAGAATAACACACGAAACTGTCATTAGGCAACATCAATCTCGTTGGGAACAAAAGTTGCAATCATTTTTGAAAAATGACAATGAGGGTTTGAAATCTAAAAAAAAGAAGGATTGACAAGTTGGCACGGGGGTTTCTCTTTGATTGCAATATTCATCTCAGAAAAGTTTGCTAGAACGCTAGGGCTCCATCGCAGCATTATAACAAAACAACTTAATCGCATAAAATGACAATGCATTAAACTTAAAGGTTTCTTATCTCAATAATTGTTTGAGTTGTAACCGATTACGCATACTATTCAACCATAAGCAGCAGAGGTTTGAGACAGCACTGTAGTAGTGTGTGAACTGCAGGGCCATTTGCTAGGCAAAGCGGTGGTGATGACGTCATATTAAATTTCATTGGCTTGTGTCCATCGACTCTGTATTGCTGGCAGCTGAAGGATCTCGTTGCACTGACTCGAAGAGAGCAGACAGCTCTTGACTTGCATTTATTTGTGACAGAAAGTCACTCAAAAGTGGGTTGACATCTGCAAAAAAGAACAAAAACAAACCATAACTACGTCGTTACTCTATCAACTGCGTGCAGAATCTGAAATTGAAAGGGGGAGAAAAACTAGAACTCGAAAAAGTAGAGTCTGAACGCAGGCTGAGAGACGAATGGATGTATAACATTTAACCTGATCTGACAAAAATATAATCTATTTTCCTGCCGCCAAGCAGCATCTGGACACCCTCAAGCATCTACCATACATCACATTCACTCGCCAATAGGTCTGATACTGTTTATAAATGAGACCAGGGGTCAGCTTACTTCAGAATATCAAAGAACAAAACCCTTCCAGAATATCAAAATGTCTTATCTCCATCCTCTTTGATTTTTTGTCTTAAATAAGGAACACTTCTATAATTCGCAAAATGTCTTTTAAGCACGCTGGGCATTTCAAATGGACACCAAAGCTTTTCTACGTTGTTGTGTATTCATAAGTAAAAACAAGAGTATATAAATGAGCATTTAGATGTCCACCACAGCTCAAATACTGTCTTTTTTTAATAGATTTACGGTGTGTTTTCCAAAGCGTTTATTGAATGAAGCGATGAATATGTTAGTAGTCAGATGTACGGCAGGAGTATTTCACTCGGTACTATGAAAACGAGGCTTAGAAATGGGACCTGCTTATCACAAAACGGGTACAAGGTGGATCCTTTCATCCGCGTCAATACGACAAGAAAGGACGCGGACTCGGCTATAAACTGTTTTCAAAGAGGATATTTCACGCGTCCAGATTCAAAGCTGACGGAGATAGCATTCTAGGAAAAGCACGAAGACTTTAAGGGACTGGCAAAGAGTAATGTGCAATTGGAATGGCGAGGCTTGATGAAAGATAATGGCTAGGCTAGGATGGCTGGAAAACTAATGTTCGTCTGTCTTAACATCGCCAGTACCAAAATCATGCAGAAGGAACAACAAAATATAGTAAGCCATCTATGAATACCGAAACGCGATAATTTCGAGGACACCATAAGATAGATAAAAATCGTTAGCTTGAACGATACTTCAAAGAAGCCCATCGTATTGCTCACATGGCAACTTGAACGAACGCAATTAATTTGGACGCAATACGGATATCATTTTATTAAAGAAAAATACAGAAAGCAAAAAAAAAATAGAAACGCTAACAATTTGGAGAAGAAAAGAAGCTTACGACGAAAAAAGCAAGGATACAAGGGAAAGAGTTTTTACGCTGTTAACTGTAACAGGAAACTATAAAATATTATTAAAAAAATTGCACCAGGTAGAAGAAAGTCATTCCCTAAAGTCCTTTTCATTCATTCATATGGTATAAAAATGCGGGACACATTTCAGCCATTTACACAAGGAAAACCGCAGGAACGACCAAGATGGATGCTGCTAGCGAATAACGAACCACCGGAAGAACTCATCCAAGCAACACAACCGGACAGGCAAGAAATGTACGTTTATAATCCGGAATATGATGCCGGAACAATGAGAAGAGATGAGCAAGCAAACGCAGTTGAGGGCTGTCTATATGGACTATTTGCAGCATGTTGTTGTTGCATGTTATTTGACATGCTTACGTAATATTTCTTAAAGAGAACTAAAGAGAGTCGCAAAGCGATAAAAATACAGCAGTAATCTAACGCTAATGAAAAATAAGTACGGTTTTGTACAGTACGGTTTTGTACGGTACGGTTTTTTACGATAGGGTTATCAACATATTGTTGAAACAAGCCTTATTTCATTATCTTAACATTATAGCTTTTATTTTGTTGCAAGGTACAAGGTAAAAACGTTGCTAGCGAAAAAGACATTGGATGCAATTTGTGTCTTAAGAAATATTGCGTTATCAAATGGATTTTCACGTACCATACGTGATTTACTTTAATGCTTACCGTTATATAATGCATATGTTAATAAAAGACTGCAAGCAGTAAAGCTTATAGCATTGCCTACAACCTTACCTGCATCAGGTATTTGTTGTAATGCTGCAACGGCACGCAGAGCCGATCGCTTCAGTTCGTCTTGCTTTTCGAATTCTTGTTTGACTGAATATGCTTTCACCTTGGCTTGCACTGTCGTCCTGAGAGGCTCGATAATTCGATCCAGATCTTGACAAATCAAAACCAAAAATTAGCCTTAGTTTATACATCGGATTTCTGTCCAGTTAAATTCAACTGCTATTTTTCAAGTATTAAGCTTTAATTTTTCTTTGAAAAATATTATGTCTTTAACTTCATACTTAACCTGTGTCGATAAAATAATAAATGTTAAATCTGTAATCTATTATTTTCAATTGAAAATTTGCGGGATTCTTTTATGCTTGACTTTTATTTTTTTTCTCTTGACTCAAAATCAACAACGATACATGCTTTCGCTGGTAATCAAAACTCCATAAAATAAAATGAATAAATAAACAGATAAATGATGGAAAAAAATTGCCTGAGCAGATGGAAGTTTATCGAAATAGATCATTTCTGGTAAGTTGACGCAATGAGAACCACATTAAAAACAACGAGCTTACGTTGCAACAGAGCATTTGGACAGAGAGTCGACAATCGAATCAACATCAAATATGTCAGCATCTAAGGGGAAAAAATGAAATATGTTCAGATATTAGATTCGTTTAATGCAAATAAAACTAACTTAAATCATACGAATTGCACTAAGACACGATAAAGATTGGATTTGCAAAGCCTAATCCAGGGGAAAAATGGATAACGTTCTGCAACACTGCAACAAACGCTTCAAATTTCGGAGCAAACATATGAAATGAAATGATAAGTCTCATTGACAAAGGATAGAACTGATTGACAAATTCTGATTCAAATGTAGACGTATTCAAGTGCACAAGAAAAAGCTTACTTTTATGTCATAATGATCTTTCAAGCCATCTTCAACATGAACGAGGAACTCGAAAATATCGATCCTGTCCAGACATGAGTCTAAAAGCGTATACATGCATTCGAAGGCAGCCTGAAAAAAAGTTGAAAAATCGATACATAGGCCCGCCACCAGCAGCCAGGTGCACAAGGGAAAAACGGAAGGGAGTCTTCATCGAATCTCAATTCTGGTTCCTTTTAATCGCTTTATAGACTGAACTCATATGAAAACTTATAAAATACGAATTATATTAAAATTATATTTTTTGTTACTCTGTGACGACTTGCGCATACGAAAATAAAGGAAGATTCTCTAAGAATTGATATGTTTTAACTAACTTCATGAAATGAATATAAAAATCATAACAAGGATCGTTTTGAAATCTAAAATAACAAATGCTGTGGTAAGGAAGTCATTCTGCACCTAACATTATAACAGGAATGGCGACCTGAGAAAATTAGAAAGAAAAGAAAAGCAGAGGAAATAACGAGGTCTACCTTTCTAATATCAAGACCGTCATCGACCGTGTGCTTAAAAGGGCCCATTTCCATCTCTCGAATTAGCTCTTTCTGAGAACGAAATAAATAAAGTGTTATCAAATGCGATAGTAATATAGGACGTGAACTAGCAGTAAGAAAAAATGAAAAAATATCATATTTTGACGTGAGATTCAGTCATTGCATTTGTTGCATATGACAAATAAAAAGCACTATTATGAGAAGTGGTAACTCATCTGGAAAAATACAGTATGAAAGCATACCCTGACTTTGGTCTCGTTATAAAGATGAGGCAGTATATCACCAAGGAGGTCGCGTATAAATGCAGGTTTGTTGTGAGCTGCAGAGTTGAATGTTACCAAGGAAACACGACGAACGTTCTAGGAAAAAACCAATTAGATTTGCTATTTTTGTTTGAACTGCTAATTGAATAACAAAGCAAAGAAAACTGTGGAAGATGGCTTTTTTAAACTCAATAATAATTCATATGCATACAGGTTGATTAGAACGAAGATGTATTGAACATAGGGTCATGTCTCCAATCTTCTAAGACGTAGGCACATGACAGTAAATAAACAATCCATCGACAAACGTGTCTTTTTCGGCCTTTCCCAAACCCAGCGAGTCCTATTTAACGTGTGGAGAACACGGGGCCAGATGGGTCAGCTTGATCTAGGCATAGAACGGGAGACGTTGAGTCAGCTTGATTTAGATGAGTGAAGCTGTAAGAACAGTGGTGAAGGGAATGTCCTATGTTATGCGATGCCATAAATAACGTAAGGGGAGGTCATGAAGATGGCATGCTCGATGAATTAATAGGAAGTGAGTGTAAAATGGCCCAAGAATGGTCACTACAAAATATTGATCGGATGAGTCTGCGATTGATAACGAAGAAAAAATGACAGGGCCCACGCCACCGATGGTACCCCGCTTTTTTCGAAGCATGTAGTTTTAAAGCTGCAGTGAAAAGGGAAAGAAGTCTAGGCCCCCTTCTTTTGCTAGCCTGCCCCCCCCCCCACTTTCAAATTCGTGGCGTGGACCCTGGTGCGAACGAAAATTCTGTGACTCGGAGGCGGACTACGGAGTTCTAAATTTAGGTACGGACGATATGGGGACAAACAATTTAGAACGCATTTAGAAATCAGTTGCATGCATATGACTGTGTGTTCATTTTGGCATGACCAAAGAGCAGTTTTCTTTTTATCACCAATGGCAGATGAATGAGGGGCCCCATTCCAAAAGAATTATGAAAATCCTTTGTTCCAGTCTAAAAATAGCACAAGAGTACATTTTTCACTTTGCGTCCATATCCTATTCTTTTTTGCGTATCAAACTGTCTTTTGTTTCAGAGTTTCATGCTATTCTACCAAACTGAGACCGAGATGCGATATTACCGTCTGTAATGGTCTGTGAAAAAAGTACCCCATTCTAAAAATAGAACAAGGGGACAACTTTCAGTCGGGATCTATATTCTATCTTTTTCAGCATATCAAACTATCCCTTATTGCAAAGTTCTTTGCTATTCTACCAACGTGAAACTGAGATTCGATAATACCGTCAATAAAGGTCTAGGGCAAAGTGCCCCAGTCTAAAAATAGCTGAAGGGGGCAATTTTCAGTCGGGATCCATATTCTATCTTTTTCAGCGTATCAAACTGCCCCTTATTGCATAGTTTCATTTAACAGGCCTGACTAAACGGCTTCGCCTCGACTCATCACAGCGGGAAATAAAATTTCGCAATGCAACTGCAAAATGACATTCAATAACACAAATGACACTTTGACACTCAATAAAAAAAGAACCATTTAACTTATCGGAATTCTGTTTTTTGCATAAGAACAAGGGTGAAGGATTCTATAGATTTCTTTTAAAATATTGGAATGGCAAATTTCGCTGCATGTGCACTTTAAGAAAGGGGTTGGTAGAATTCGTAAAAGAAATGGAAAATACAAAAAAATGACACAGTAATCTGGAGGACTTAAAATAAAATTTGGACTTCCTTGGTCAAATAAAAAAATCAAACTTATAAGAAACTCCTTGAAGCTAGCCTTTGATGAAGGCTTACCTTGAAAAACAACACAAATGATAAAGAAATAAACAACATCAAAACTCGAAAAGCTTGTAGGTAGAAAAAACTTCTGTAGCAAAAACCTTAAGATGACATGATCATGATTTTCAAAATAATATAATCATTTCAAACTTACCAAATCTTCATCAGTAATTAGACTAAGAAAATGCGTGACGCATTGCTTCAGCATATCATCAATTGGTTGGGGCTGCAAGAAGAACACCAATCAATGAGAACATGGCATCGTGCCAAAGAATTGTGACGCGTTCCATGTTAATTCAAACATTAAAGCAGTTTCCAGAAAAGAAACTTGACCAGTTAAGCTTTTTTCCCATAGCGGTCAAATGATTTTTGCTCACCTGGTCTGTGATGGTGAATTTAAACGCAGTGACGACGGTGCTGCGCACATATGCAGACTTTGACGTCAGTTTCTCCTGGAAAGGTGAAGCAATAACAGATTCAGAAATACAATCACTTTACACGTCAATTTATATTTGCCCAATCGCTATTCATTTTTTATAAAGCACAACGAAGAACAGATTACCTGTAGTTTTGGCAAAAGTTCGGTCGGATCAATTAAAGTCAGTTTTCCGAGGCATTCTGCGACTACGTTTCTTGTCCCTTGCTCCTTACTTTCACAGTGCGCAAACAACAAATTCCTTTTGAAAACAATTATAAGCCAAATCAGTTATCATATTATTGATCACAAAACAGTTGTTACTGAGCAACTAAGACAAATGGAATTTACAAAGGTTAACACTTAAAAGTCGCCAAAGGTACTCGTACTTCAAACTAAAAATACAGTACCTTTACTCATAAAAACAAGGTTTCGCATTTGATTCGTTTATTTCCTTCATATTATTTCATTAAAATATTTCTCATATCTGATCAATTTCTAGCATGTGACTGATGAAACACGCAGTCATTTCTAGGGTACCTTAAGCATTGGCCTTAAACAATTACAATGCAGGGTTTTCATGAATATGCAACACTAAGCGTCCTAATGTGTTCTTCAGCAATCACCAATCAACCACTGCTACGTCATGGAATCTACTATTTGATCTGAGAGTTTCTTCTTGGTGGGCCTTTTAAATGAGAAACGTTTTTCGTTTTTGCTTCATTTCAATATAAGTGATTTATAATAAAACAAATCTAGAGGCTTATGTTTCTTGAATTCAGCCTTTTTTGGAAGAGTGTTCACTATACAATATTTAGCAAGATCAGCTACATCAATGGCAGATTTATTACGAGAAAACAGCAAAAGTAAAATTCATACCAAATCGGAGGGAGGAAAGGACTCAACGCTTTCACTGATTCGCTATTTGCAGATTGGCATGATATGACCTGATGAAAAAAAGAAAAGTCTACAAATTGGTTGACAGAATGGCTTAAGTTGCTGCTTTCTTTCAGTTACCCAAATAATAAAAAACTCCTGCATGCTTTCCAAGAATCAGTTTAGAAACATTATATGAAAATGACATGGTTAACGTATGAAAAGCTATGAAAGATTATTGCTTCATCAATAAGAATGTCTTAATGGCATTCTTCATCACATTCGCTTCAGTGCTTTAAAAGTTAATAAGCAAACACTGTGAATAAACGATGGCCTGACCTCCTTTAGTGACTGGAGAAGTAAATATTGTCTTTTTGGATTCTCTTGAATTTCTTGCAGAATAAATGATAAGTATTCGTTCAAATTTCCGATGCAAACGTGACCTATAACGAAACGGAAGCATTAAACGGAAGCGCAAGTTGAAACAGCGGAAAATGATGAGGAATTATACATAAGGAATTATAAAAAATTCACTCACATTTACCAAAACATTCAAATATAAAAAATAATTTGACATGATACACAGGGCTTAACCTTTACTGGATAAAACGTAGGCTAACTTTACCTAAAAAAATAAAGGCGTAGAAAATGGTTCAGTCTGTATTCTGGAACTGACTAAGCCGGTTATAGCTGCACCCGACTTTCAATAACAAAAACAGGCAGTAACAGAAGCAGTTCAGCGAGTGCAATCAGGTAATCTTGGTATTCTTATGATACTTTTCACTAGCAGTTGAGAAAGCTGGACGATCAACTTGAGACAGCTTGCACCATAACGCTTTTGTTTTGCTGTTAAGTGCATTCTGAATTACATATCCACTTACGGTCGTCTCTTTAAGCCTAAGGAATGATTAAACTGTTTAGATAACTGCAGTCACATCTGCTTCCTGTGCTGTGTATACAAGTATCATTCACATACCTAGAGCATACGCTGCTGCAGATTTGACTTCTTCGGAGTCCGATGAAAATGACTCGACAATGACAGCCTTCACCTTCTTCTCTTTGCTTAGATCACTGAAAGACAGAGCAGAGAAGTAAAGGAAAACCACGACACGGCAATACTGGTCAAAACAGAAACCTTGTTGATCAGGCGAGCGGTAGATTTAAAAATCGACGACTGCAGCTAAATATGGAGGTAAAGATGAAAGAAGCTTACATGAACGAATATGAACGAAGCTTACATGAACGAAGATGAACGAAGCTGACATGAACGAAGATGAACGAAGCTTACATGAACAAAGATGAACGAAGCTGACATGAACGAAGATGAACGAAGCTTACATGAAGGAAGATGAACGGAGCTTACATGACCGAAGATGAACGAAGCTGACATGAACTAAGATGAACGAAGCTGACATGAAAGAAGATGAACGAAGCTGACATGAACGAAGATGAACGAAGCTGACATGAACGAAGATGAACGAAGCTGACATGAACGAAGATGAACGAAGCTTACATGAACAAAGATGAACGAAGCTGACATGAACTAAGATGAACAAAGCTTACATGAACGAAGATGAACGGAGCTTACATGACCGAAGATGAACGAAGCTTACATGAACAAAGATGAACGAAGCTGACATGAACGAAGATGAACGAAGCTTACATGAAGGAAGATGAACGAAGCTTACATGAACGAAGATGAACGAAGCTTACATGAAGGAAGATGAACAAAGCTTACATGAACGAAGATGAACGGAGCTTACATGACCGAAGATGAACGAAGCTTACATGAACAAAGATGAACGAAGCTGACATGAACGAAGATGAACGGAGCTTACATGACCGAAGATGAACGAAGCTTACATGAACTAAGATGAACAAAGCTTACATGAACGAAGATGAACGAAGCTTACATGAACGAAGATGAACGAAGCTTACATGAAGGAAGATGAACGAAGCTTACATGAACGAAGATGAACGAAGCTTACATGAACAAAGATGAACGAAGCTGACATGAACGAAGATGAACGAAGCTTACATGAAGGAAGATGAACGGAGCTTACATGACCGAAGATGAACGAAGCTTACATGAACTAAGATGAACGAAGCTGACATGAAAGAAGATGAACGAAGCTGACATGAACGAAGATGAACGAAGCTGACATGAACGAAGATGAACGAAGCTTACATGAACAAAGATGAACGAAGCTGACATGAACGAAGATGAACGAAGCTTACATGAAGGAAGATGAACGAAGCTTACATGAACGAAGATGAACGAAGCTTACATGTAACTGCCGATCTCTCCCAATGCCAAAAGAGCAAAAAGACGAACAGAATCTGATGATTTTGAGTCCTACAAGAAAAAACGAACTTTCAGCTGTAAATAAATATATATAGTAAACTCAATACTTAGATATGAAGAAAACAAAAGTTTTCCCATCAATTTCCAGAGGCTCGAGTCTAAAACTGTCATCAAACAACTTGTAACTAACATATGATTCTTCTCCCATTATTATAATGTTCTCATTCGTAACTGGCAAATTAGCAGACCATACAAGGTGAAATTTTGTCATAACTACATTTTGACTATCTTCACACAATAATTTTGTCGCACAATTAACATATATATTTTCTAGAAAAATCTTGTTTTCCTGCTTTGCAATTGTTCAGGCTTTTTCTCCTTATCTTTATACTGAAGTCATTTGCAACTGGTTTATAGAAACCCGTTAAAAACCTTGAATCGAGTACACCTGTCTTAAAAATGCACAAGAGGAATTTGTCAGTTGGGACTGCATCCTATCGCGATCAAGGCATGTACTTGCAGCAAGATTCATGCTTTTATTGTGTTTTGCAACTGATTTTTAGGAAAAAATTCCTCAAAGGCCTGGGATCAAGTACCCCTGTCTATTAATAGCTCAAGGGGTACTTGCCAGTTGGGGCAGCATCCTATATTTTTCAGCGTATTGAACAACAAATGTGAAAATCGTTTTTCGCTTCATATGACCTTTAAAGTGAAAATCTCTTCTTAAAGAGCAAAATGTAACGTATCTGACATATACCATGATATCTGAAATGAACTTGGACACGACGGCATCTGCTTCGTGTTTGCAGACAATAGTGAGAACTGTCACGCATTTTGCAATTGAGTGGAATGCCTGATGAAAAACATGAGAAAATTAGTTTATCTTTCGGAAAATGTTGGCAACAGATTGAGTGAAAGAAACTATAAAATCAAGGGATGATCTGCTTTATTGAAATTACCGATAGATATAAACAAAATAAGTAAGCACATTAGCAATATTTAAAAATATGTTTTCGAGGCGGTTCAGTGACCTTCTTAGAAGACCAGATCTTGCAAAATCGTGGAACAACATGAAAAATGAAGGTTTAGGCAAAAACTGATTTTTATGACCATGTATAACACGACTAACACTTATTGACCAAGAAGGTGTTTAGAAGTAGGAAAGAGCCATAAATTGGCACCTGAAAAATTAAAAACTAAAGAGAAATTGAAAACTTTCAGAGAAATTATCGGGCAAAACAAGAACCGAAGCTGATTTGGATTGAATAGTGGTCGTAGAACACCATGTCATTGAGCTGACAAACAAGAGGCAATGAATTTTAGAACATTGATACAATGCAAGAGGTATTACCTGTTTGTGAACGGCCAGCGATGGCAATGAAGCGTCATGTTCGTAGATTGGTTTTGTCAAAATCTATAGGCAAAGAGAATGACGCAAACAGTGTTATGAAAAATCCTTTCATAGGAACAAAATACGAAAAAATCGTGCGCAAAAAATAAAAAAGAGATAAACCACTGTCAACTTAAAAGTATATTGAAGCCCGAAAACAAATAAAAGGCCAAGCTCATAAAAGTCTTAATGAAAGTTCTCTTTCCACGTAAATTAGTTTATCATGTTGTATTTTTTCGTCATCCTATTTTGCTTAAGAATCTTTTATCTTTCAATTGACTACTACTATTATCATTTTGATATTGGGATTCTTTTATTTCTGTCAAGTTATTCTTCTAGCTCTACGTTGGGCAACATTATCTTTCCTTTCTGCTTATCTATGGTGTGATTGTGTATAAGATATAAGATATAAGATAGAAGAGCCAGACATCAAATAAACACCTGACTCTTATAATTACCAGTTAATAAGTTCGGTTTACTTTTAAAAACACAGCATACCTCCAAAAAAGGAAAGTTTCCAGCCCGGTTGTTACGAATGTAATTAAAACTGTTTGTGAAATTATAATAGAATACAGAAACAAAGGACCATATATAATAGAAAGCAACTAACTAGACTAATAGCGATTCACCTTACCTGCAATAGAGTGCGGTACGACAAGCCCAGTTTGTCCGACTTGACAGCTTCAGTTAAAAATGCCAACATGGCCGTCAGGGCTGAGCCTGAATGGAAAGAGAAATCAAATTACTTCCATGCAATGACAAATTTGGAACAGTTCACAAAAGCAGGTGGATTCGCAGATTTTTAGTTCGAAGTATATACCCTAAATAACTTGTCCGAGTGCAAACTTTGTCTATCTTTTGGAATTTTCCAGCATTCTTTACCCGGCTAAATACCTCAGCACAAACTTTGCATAGGTTTGGCCATGGTCTTTCGATTCATATCCTGATTAACTGAACCGGGTATGAACTTTTGGCGTTTGTTCGGTGTTTCACACCCGGGATAGCACTGTTTTGTTAGATCCTGAGCTTGGAATTGAAGTCAGATGATACCTCTCTGACTACATTTATCTGCATTAATCAACTGTTAAAGGGGAAAACAAGAAATATTTGAAAATACGAGACCTTGTAGCAAGGGTGATCGTGTGAGCTCTACAGTCGCTGGCAGAATTTTCTCTTGAACCTATGGAAATCATAAGGCGGTGAAAATATAGGGCACATTGCAAAGGAATAAACTATCGTATAAACATCGTTTACTGAGAAATAAAATCAACTTAAAAACTCTTTTAATCTAAAAAACTTCAAATACACCACAAAATCTTTACGATTCAGCCACTCTACAAACTTTACATCCTGATTTTCATTATATTTCAACTCGGATTAGAACGTAAAACACGTTTCTCGAATACCATATCTATTCGATTATAAGCCGTGGCTAATAATGATTTTTTGACACCTTTGACTGCAGTTTATAATTGAGGGCGGCTTATAAAGGCGGGCGGCTTATAAAGGCTTATAAAGGCGGGCGGTTTACATATTTTACTCAGATCCTACCAAGCCTCCTGCTACCTTGAAGCTGACGGTGTTAATGTAGAAGATGAGGAAGGAATACTTCTGAGCCTAATTGATGATCCCATGCTGGACAATATTGTTGTTGGTTGAACTTCTGATGTTTATTCTTTTATTTAAGCACACAATCAGGTTTTTATCAGTGGTTGCGTAAGTCATTTCAAACCAAGTATCTCTGAACGACGGTCTTGTTGGTGCGGCTTATAATCAAATACAAACATTTGTATAAGTTTTTCATAAAAAGAGAAGGTACACGAAAGACACGAAAAACACGGAAAACACGCACCTGACCAAGCCTTGTATTGTCGACGCGAGTAATGGATGTGAGCAACATCAAGGCGAGCTGAAGGGGAATACAGTGCAAGTAAATTGCCTATCAAATCAATTTCTAAGAACGCTGTGACTACAGATTGATCTATCGACTTTCAACAGGGATAGATCATAAATTAAAGATGGATGGGACCACTATGCAACTACAACCTTACAACCAAGTGTCCATTAAATTAATAAAGAAGACATAATTGTGTTATCCACAATTAACAGGCAGCAAGGCTTTCTCGGACAACATGATCCAGCGAAGCTACTTTTAAAACAATAATCAAGATAGGCCGGCTGGAAAACACTGGCACGTTAAGCAGCATACTAACTTTATCTGCGAAGGAGCTGACGTATGGCTCATAAGCAACAACACCGCTCATAAAAAATGAAAACCACAACGAAGGCAAAGAGACTAGGGATTAATTTTGGACAATTTAGGAAAAAATCACGGAAAGCAAAAGTGCTGCATGGGTACCAAAACCTTGCAACAAACGCTGCATTTCAGACTTCAAATGCCTAGCTATGGCTAATCAGCACTGTGAATCGACTGTCATGAATTGAACTAGTACCTGTGAAATATGAAGGTCGCTCTCGCTGATGAGAGGAGAAAGCTCGAACAGAATCGCATCTAGATGCTCCGCTGCCATTAGCTTCCCTGCAAAACAAAGAGGCGTTAAAACAAAGAAGCGTTAAAACAAAGAAGCGTTAAAACAAAGAGGCGTCAAAACAAAGAGGCGTCAAATCAAGATCGTCCCTTGTCGTGATATGCTGTGGCAAACATTTGTTATACAATCAAGAAAAGCCATTGCAAAATCAAGTTAGGGCATTGTAATCTTAGGGAAACGTGTAGGTTTTCATGAAATCAGTTGAAACAGACCTGGCGCTCGAATCGAGAATGTGAACTGACTGATTATCGAAAAAAGCTGTTTAAAACACAACAGTTATAATTAACATAAATTATTATAAATAAGTCAGGAGAATGCAAAATAGTCATAATTACTTATGATACCTTTGATAAAAGGCTGAAAAATTGAACTTACCATAATTTTTGACAAGTGTATCTAAACACGTCAATGTTGACAATTTCAAAGCTCGGTGGTTCTTTCGCAAAAACGTTGCAAGGAGCGGCGTGGCCTCAGGCTGCAGAAGATACAAAGAAAAGGGCGGTGATTGTACGAAAGTGTCTAAAGATGTTTGAATGCATCAAGATGCGTGGGATTGACTGGCATGGTTTGAAAGGTATCCAAAGAACTTACCAGGATAATTTGCAGATTGATCTTCAACGGAGACCTACACGGAAAACCAATACAAAATCAAAAATAAGAATTATTAAAAAAGGCCACGTGATCATCGTCTGGATGCAAAAATAGAAAAACTTCTATACTGAGAAGCCATTAATAACATATCTGAACGACTCAAAAATTGAATGCAAAAAAATTGAGATGCTTATGGTTAGCTATGTTATAAAATGGTATGCAATTAAAACGTAAAAAATTGCTACAAATAAGAGCAAAATAAGCTATGAAATAAATCAAGTTTACATTCACATTTTGAAAGATACGTGATAATAAACGAACATACCCAGCAATTGACGTAACAGCCTTGACAGCTGTCAATCTTGTGATTTCATTCCTTAGCCGATCGAGAAATATAGGTAAGCAGTTGCCGAGCTCAGAAGTCAAAACATCACCCATATTGCAGAGAATCTGTCCCCTGAAAGAAAGAAATAGTGAATGAATATGGACATGTAATATACTGCAGTCCAGTCCGCTAATTGATCATTGGCAGGAACAGAAAAACTTTGGCACGATCCCCTAATCACTCTTATTCCTAAAAGACCGTGTGTTAAATAAAAACCATGTTTCTATATAGTTAAACCATAAGAAAACTCGACCATAGTGCAAGAAAAGCAGTTTTTAGACAAGAGAGATCTTGATGCAACCCGTTTTACTATTTTATGGTTAATGTGATAATGATTTGGTAGCCCGACCGCACTAAACACATACACTATCATCAATTTCAGCTTGCATTGAAATCCTGGTTTTGTCACTCTTTAACGTCTCAACAAATCTTCTCTACTATGATCATAACCTATCCTTGCCACTTTTGTTATATTTCATGAGATCTATTCAATGTTGCATTAAAAAAACAAGAATAAGCACAAAAAACCTGAGAACCTGACAACCTCCCCCCCCCCCTCATTAAAAAACTTTCAGTTAAAGAGACGTCGCTTATCGTGTGAAAAGAAAATCCTCAAGCACGAATATACACGCACAAAAAACAATTATACATTATATGTTGAGGATTTTAACATCGAAAATTCTGATATCAAGCAGATCATTTGCAGTACAAAGAGACTCACATGCAATGAATTGATCGTTCCTTCACTTCTTGGTCAATGTCTGCTGCTCTTAGTCTTAGAAACACACATTGGTATAAATCTTTTAGATAGGGTTGAAAATCGAAAGAACTTTCACGGTCTATAAGAAAAGGGGGAGCATTAATATACCTGAAAATTTACACGGTAAAAGAAAATCAGAAATCGTAAGTAAGTGATCTTCTATCTTATTCAAATGCAAGTATATAGAATATAGTATTAGACACGCCAATGATACATGGATTAAAGCAAGTGAAAGTTAGCCCAAATGAATCGGCTTCATTCAGCAGTGCAAAGCAACAGAAAGGAACGTTAAAGGGAGATGGACATATAAAACAACATGGACTTTACTAGAGACAATACGCGGCACAAATTACGAGACAAAAATTCTTGTTTTAGGTTAATCCTTACCAACAGGTCTCATAACTTTGACAAGATGTTGTGTAACTAACAAGGCCTCCGACGTAATTTTGTAAAACTGGTCACCAACTGCAGCAACAATCGCCTGCAAAATGAAGATAAAACATGCAAAGTAGAGATTGCGGAGATGCAGTTGAAAGTATGACAAGGTATTGCGTGATGGATAATACCACAATTTGGAATTGTACTTACAGGGACTATGAGATGAATGTGATCATAAAAGACTTCTGGCTCGTGTTGTGTTAGGATGCACCCCAGGAAAGACAATGTGTCAATTTTTATATTCGATGTCGAGGCTTTGTCACTAAAAAAGAGGTAGAACAAGGATAACATGATGTAAAAATACCATGAACTATTAACAAAAGGAATGCTAGCAAACTTTTAATTTTCTAAAGTATAACAAAAGGAAATATTAGATTGGCAAAAATTTGTGGTTTACTTGTTACCTTAAGGAATGCTGAACACCAGGGATGATTTTGCTCATGTAGCCAGACAACGCACCAGGGAGGACAGTAACAAGTTCAGTTAGAAGATGAAAACAACCCTAGAATGAAGGCATTGGTCATCACAGTTGCATCTGCTATCACATTTGATCACATATCACAAGGGAATATTCACGGGTGGAAGAAAACGTGACAAATTTTAACAAGGTCCTGAATAGAAGCATATTGCATTCTGCGTCCTGTGGAATGACTTTCTTTATGAAAGTATCAAGTATACACTCAGGTGAAAAATAATTTCTACGCAAATCAAAAATGATAAACCTTAACATTAAAGCAAATACATTGTCTTTAACATTAAAGGACACACGTAGAGAGATTAAGATAACATAACAAGGTATACAGAAGACTTTAAAAGAAAATTAACCTGTCTTGTCTTTATGCTCTTTTCAAGAAGTTGCTTATGAATCACTTTGATCATGCTAGCGACTTGTGAAGACAAACATTCGATCATACTCGTGCTGCGGTTTAGCACTCTGACGTCACTGCAAAATACAATCGAAGCAAAATCACATGATCAAGTCTACACTCGTTGATGCCCGTAAATAAGAGAGTTTTCATACAAAACATAATTTATTACTTCGATGCACTGCGCCTTGAATTGCACATCTAAGATTATACAACTCGAAATTATACATACACGCTTCAAATAAGACGTTGGTGAAGCTATGATTGGAGTTTTTTTAAAGAGATTTAACATGAAAAAAGCGCAAAAAACATCAGTTGCGAAATGCACCGCAGCTGCTCCGATCACCCTATTGCATACATACTAGAGAGGTAGAAAGGTTGAAAAAGCCTTCATACAGATAGCACTGATATCTCAATGTTCTACCTGTGTGCATGCAACATCTTGGCTTGCAAAAGGACACAGAAATGTCAAAGTTCAAGGCTGCCTTACCGCTGCCGTTCTTGCTTTGAACGCTCTGTGGCCAACAAAGCGACGGGTCGCGTCTGACGGAGGAGAGCAACGTACGCCTGGAATATATCCGACTTGACATTTTCTTCACGCTCTAGGAATTAAAGAGGGCTCAAGCATGGGTCATTTGATCAAAAGAGCAAGGTGGCAAGAACTCTGTAGTTAAAAACTTACTGGATAATCATTAATAAGATCGAAAAGGAAGCATACCTTTAAATCTTGCAATCAGTTTTGGTGAAACGGATGCATAAAACTCCCTGAGAAGATCAGGCCTGGAGCCGAGAATTGAACCAAGACATTTGGCAGACGCCCGTCGGACCTACAAAAAATGTGCAAAAAGCTAATAACCGAAAAGCTATTCACAGAACAATAATAACTATCATCAAAAGCCATTTTTAATATGACTGGACAAACACAAAAATCAAGCTTGAAAGGAATTGTTAGTAACCTACCTTCCAGCTCATATCATCGTCATCACTATATACATCATCATCATCTCTAGAATGGAAGGTGCATGCATCAACTTCAAAGGTGGTTCGAATTAGAAAACACAGCAGTTTTGCAGCAAACATCGTGTTTGAATATCAAGTAGCTCGCACTGGTTATTTCAACTACTCCTGGGATTATAATAGGTTTATACCACTTGTATTAAAGCTCAACAAATAGGCAGCAATAATTGCCACTTTAGTCAGCGAATAATCATTGAGATGAAAACTCACTCGTCATCATCCTCGTCACCTTCATTGACGTCCATGCCATCTCGATCATCATCATCATCGCTACCATAGTTGTAATTCGGATCGTAGCAAAGGAAATCCAGGCAAAGTTTCGTTATCTAATGAAAAGGTAGCATTAAAACCATTAAAATCGGCTGAAAAATTCGGTGGTGGAATTAATACCTCAAGCTAGAACGAAAACGAGTGATAGGAGTAGCCATTCAATAAATGTTAAATTAGAAGTAAAGGTGCCAACTTTGTCAATGAAATACAAGACAATGACAGTTCAGTGATTGACAACAAGTAAACAAAGGAATCGTTAAAGAAAACAAAGAATAGATACACGGCCATCTAAAAAAAGGAGGGGAAAACTTCTTCACATATTTGTCTTGGTGTTGAAATAACCAATACTTTTAGCAAATAAAAAGGATTATAAACGGGTATCCAGCAATAATTCACGGGCAAATGAGCACTAAAATATCTCATTCATAGTTTTCAAATTTGTTTGAGTCATTTATAAATAACATGAGTAATCCCCTTTTGCAATTTAAATTGAATGTTACAGGTGTTTTTTCTTCTTCAAAAAACGGATAGCTCTTGCTTTGCCCTCATGAGATGAAAATAAAACGAAAAAATGATTGACGATGACCAAATTGCGGGAAAAAAATTCAATATGACTAAACACAATAAAATGCATTACAGAACAAAATAGGATTGCTTAAAAGCAGCTAATCCAGAAAAGCAATGTCTATCTTGTGTCATCTACAGCCAGCATTCAGTATAAGGAAATGCTGAATATATGCAAAATACCTGGACATGAAACCT
This sequence comes from Rhopilema esculentum, assembly GCF_013076305.1. The sequence goes on from NW_027019640.1 coordinate 679,274, forward strand.
ACCTGTTCTACATACTGAGTAACTTCTTTAGGACATCGACAGACAAAAGATTCAAATGCCTGTGGACGAGATTTATTTTTTGTAAAATGCCCTTTGCAAAATAACTTTATCAAAGCTTACTATCATGTGCAGTTAAAGAAACGAAAAAATACTATTGCGTAAATTTTAAAGAATAGGGTTTTAAGAGCATGTTTACAATTTGTAAACCTGTCCATCGCTGAAACAGATAGCTACCAGCTAACATGAATTTTTTATATCATCTATTCCTCCATTACGTATATATCATGAATATGCTTTCAGGACATGCTTTCAGAAACGTGGTAAAGAAACTGCACCAGGGTGATCTCTACAATTATGCTAGATGTAAATGAACCGCATTACATTAGATGCAAAAAAGATGAATCCAAATGTTCGTCTTTTTCTTTTTTTTAAAATGCCAAAGAACACCAAAGTGTCAAACTGGCCTTTGGCTATCGTTTTCTAATTCAATCTGCGCTGGATGGAAAATCGATTCGTCGCAGGAAAGTTTTCCCTTTTAAGGCTTTCTTTGAGAAGCCTTGAAAATTGCAGCAGTACCATACCCTGGCCCATTTAACAGCTAAACTAATCGTAAAAAAATTGTCGGATAAACTAAAAAGAGCTACCTGAATGCAACATTCCCTAAGCTCATCATCGCTCTCAATCATGGAAAATTGTACTACAATTGGCACTATTTTTTCTAAGTAATCCCCAATGCGGCGACCGGCGTGGCGACTGTAAACAAAAAGAAGCATTATTAACGAAAGAAGCACTACCCGATCTATTTTACAACAAAGTTACAAAGTATACTCTATATGCCTTCACCAGAATCATCATTGAATCAAACTACGATCAATCAATCAACCCTTTCTATAAGGGCACCAGGGTCATACCTTAAAAGGTTTTTTTTCGAAATAAAACGAGATCAAATAGGATCCAGGGCAGGATAAAGTGTTTATTGTCTTCATTTCCCATTCCACATAAACAAAAAAGTTTTTTACTATCAAAAATTGTGACGAAATCTGCACTCATACTTTGCTTTAAGAATATTCTAAGCCAGTACACCTTAAAGATGGAAACATTTTTTCTTGTTTTATTATGCTTTTTTCTGTTTAAATGTAATATTGCTTTGCAGATACAGAGCTAACATAAGACAAATGCATCCAGTTTTGAAGACCCGAACCGTTGAATAGTGATGGCATTGAACACGAAACTTAGAGTAGCAACTTTAAACCATCGTATTCTATATGCAAATATCAGGAAAAGCTCTGCCTTTACTGCAGCCAGTAACTTCAATGTTTTGAAGACCAGAATAGGGCTAAAGCTCTGTGCTTAAGGCCATATAATAAGAATGTTACAAAGACGAGAGAATAGCTCTACTGATTACATACCAAATGGCTGCAATGCACTGAATGAACGTTCGAGCATTCACTGTGTCTCTCTGGCCCTCAAGTTCACCAAGCACGTGTGTTATTAGCTCCACGAAAATGCTCTGGTTGGCAGACATCACCAAATGCCCTGTCAATGATAAACACTGAACACTGAGATGTTATCAAAATCAAATAGATATTTCTGAAATCAAATATGGAAAAGGGATGTTTTGAAAATCAATTTTTGTGTTGCATGACTTAATGAAACTGAAATCAAAAATGTTTCACCCTGTTTTCGACGAAAATAATGTTCCAAAGGTTGATGCCCAACCAGATACCTTTACAACGGTATATTTTGAATGGTCTTAAGACCCCAGTCTGAATTTATAATTAAGACCCCAATACAACAATGAAATCGTTTTCCTCATCTCCACCGGAAGATATTCCTTCCAAACCTACGAACGACCTCATGTTACTACTTAAATTTTTGGAGTTAGAAATTACGATCAAATTTGTTGACGAAGTTCTATATCAAATTTCAGACTCTGTATCTGATGTGTAAAACGACTGCTAATAATCACCAATTGCAATGATGGTTCTCTTGCGCACCGCCATTCTCGGGCTTAGAAGTAATGGCAGGAGACTTTTCAAGACGGATTGGTGAAATGTGACAAGAAGTCCTAAAAAAAACAGAAAATCAGTTAAAAATATATCGAAACCAACTTTGATCATGAAGAAGGTATGCTGCTGGTTTATAAATATTTGGAACTTTGGACATAAAGGCAATATAGAAATATTTATATTGTCTTTGGACATTTAGCGATATTTGGTACTTTAGACAAAGAGATGGAAGCCAGGACTAGGCCATAAGAAAGAGATATTTGCATTGACTAGAAAGTGTTAACCAATTCCCGATCTTATTGGCATGTCCTAATGAGAGAGATCATTTCATACTTTACAGAGTGTTGGTGATAAAAAGCTGTTAGAAGGCACATGAATGCATTGTTGGGTGCCATTTCAAAATTTTTTATACCAGGGCTTTCGCGTTTAGTTCAGAAATTGATGCGAATGACAAAAAATTTTCCTGATCAGTGTAGGGCGCGTGATCCAAAATTATTTGATAACACAAAATAATGAATTTTGTGAATTGAAACGCTTTACTTAAAATTAACAAAATATTTCGTTTCCTAAAAATGTTCAAGTTCTGCCTCAGTGAGGCCAAATGTGCCGAATTCCTCATCACTCTCTGGCTCTGTCGAACTGTCCGTTGATGTAGCTTCAACTTAATTCTAAGCTTGGATACTTTCTTGAATGTTTATATTTATTCTCCCTGTCATTTTCAAATATAAATCCACATCTCTCACGATGATTTTTTTCTTTTCATCTTTATTCCAAAAACGATTATTGCCATAAACTAGAAAATTATTGTTAAGAGTACTGTGCGAGATAGAGAGCTGTTTATCAGAAAGTATGTTGCTTATTTCGAATTTGAGGGAGCAATCGACAAAATGAGGCTTGCCATTTTGCACAGGTTTTGAAATTCATTATGGCAGTACGTTAGAACGGACTTCCATAAATGTTTTGCATTAGAAAATTTAGGAAAGTAGCTTTGCACGAAGTTCTTAAAACTTCCATTCTCACAAAACAAATTCTTCACCGTATGCTGCAAAAGCTAGTGGCTCTTGGAAGTGTAGGGCTAATGTGACGCTAATTTGTCTGACCAAACAAGAGATCCATCAATCTCATTTTGCAGAACATCTCGTCGGTGTAATCTGCAAGTAATCTGCTTTAGTGTCTCTTCAAAAGTTGGGATTAGGCTCCCCAAACACTGAAAGTGGCCGCATGGTGACTTTTACGCAGAGGCCGCATGGTAACTTTTACGCAGTGGTCGCATGGTGACTTTTACGCAGTGGTCGCATGGTGACTTTTACGCAGTGGTCGTACCCTTTTTTTTGTCCCTTGTTTTGAAAAACATCCCTGCAAATTCTCCATCATAGTTCTCTTGGAATCGGTGCATGTAGCTGTTAAGAAACTGTGCATCTGTCCCCATCTCATTCATCTTTTCTTCGAGCTTGTAAACTCAAATGGGATCCGTGCTTCCTTTACATTCCTTTGTACTCTGTAAATGCCCTCTTAGGTGAGATCCATAAGAAAAGCAGGTTTGGATTCGCGTCAGGTGGGATCCGCGTCAGGTGGGATGGAAATTATCCGCAATCAGGTGGGCTAGCTCACTCACTGCGCGTGCGTAAAGGAAGTTGGCGCCAAATCAAATTGACAATGGCTGATCTAAGCAAACTTCTTTTGCAAAAAACGTAGCAAAAGCTTACAAAAACATAGACGATATCATAAAAAAACCATTGAAGTGGACAATTGAGATGGTGGCCAAGCTTTACCATGACGTATGATATGATACCAGGCATACCGGGTGATTTCGCGATCACAAAAGAAATCAAATTAATAGTCGCCATTGTTGTGAAAACTGATGTTCGTCATTATGGCACCAAACTAAAAAAATATCGTTTACAAGTTTCAATAAATGCCAGCCCATATGAGTGAGATCGCGTTATCCTGTGAACACCTGTAAAAACGATCACACCTGCGGAAACCAGCCAGCTGAAGTCGGCTTTGCAAGAGGTACTTCGAAGGGCAACAGCAGATTAGCCACAAAAAGCAATTTCCGCTTCGAAAATAAATTTCTTAAGGGGATTGGCCAATTTCAGCAAAGGATCTCCAAAAATTGTCAGCATCCAGAATCGCTCTCTACAGGAGAAATGTTTATAACTGGACACTGCGATCTCCTGGGAGGGGGAGGGGGGGGGTACTTAGTATATTTTGCTGACAGGATCTGCACGTCTTTCCGGGTATCATTTTCAACAATTTATTCTAAGGCCGGGTATCTATTCAAAGGATATAATCTAAAGCCTATGGTTGCTACATTTTCGTTTATTTTCTATTCAAAAACAACAGCAAAGAGGCTGTCCACCCATTTTTTGTGGTGTTTTGGCAACCATGGCAACTGGCACCTTTGTTCTTTTTTCCAAAAATTATCAAGCCGAGTGTCATTTTTAGCTTTTTTTTCTAAAGCCGATTCACCAAAACAATCTTAGGAGTGCACACCCTCGTCGTTTTGGTATCCAAGTACCCCCCCCAGGCGCCATAAATTGCTCCCAAATGAAACACTGGGCACCTGCATGCCTGCATGCTCCCATGCAACCCCTCCTCCCCCACTGAAAGCCCTTAGATACCCATGTTATTAAGATAACAGTCCCTTCACAAAAGTATTGCACCACCTAGAAGGAGGAGAAATGGCGCAAGAATTATCAAAAGCTATTTCTGTGCAAATTGGTTGTGTCTTTAAAGGGTGCCCGGGAGAGGGTGGAACAAACACCAATCAAAACTTCAAATTTTTAAAGCACCTTTAACAAAAATAGATGTAAGAAACATCTTTAAAGATTTCAACAGTTTCAATTTTTCAATAATTTGACAGGAGGCGCGAACTTTTGAAACTGCTTTCAGCCTTCTTGAATTGGTTGCAGATAATTGGGCAATCTATTATTGTGGAATTTCATACCAAACCTTAAGAATTCTTTCAATCAACAATTCTTTTGTTTTTCAATAACTATTTCAATCATGGTGTTTTATATGAAGATAAACATTTTAAGCGATGTGCAAATGTGGACATTATGGACGCCATGGAAAAACCTGAATTCTTGTTGTCTGGAAATAAATTGTTGTTAAAATGGTTTCCTTTTACCCAGGTAACTTTTTGTTTCGTATTTGTGTAAGACATTTATTCTAATCTTCTGGGAGGATTTTGAGCTGAAAACCCCTGCTAAGCCTTGAGTTTTATGTCCTTTAGTGGCCCTAAGTGTAAACAGCGTGAAGTGAAACAGACAAATTTTGTAGTGACTCGTCTCTCATTTGACATTTTTTCTTCTTTAAGCATGTTCTACATTTCTACAAACGAAAACCACTCTACGTAATTTATACATATCAAGTTTTGTTTTCTATGGCATCAGCAAGATTTCAAAGAAATTCCTGCCAAAATTTGTTACAAAAATGCCTAATTCACCCAATTTATGCATTCAAATGTTTGGTATGGTTGAAAAGTTGACAATAAGTGCTGCCATTTTGAACAAGGTGGTGCAATACTTTTGTGAGGGAAGGTACCTATGGTGTACAACAGGCATCAATAAATGTATGTTAAGTTTTAAATGTAGGGATGAAAAAATAGGTGACAGGAAGTTACCTCCAAATCTACTCAGTAAATCAGCAAGAATATCCAATGCTTCCAGCTGCACAGACTGGTCCTCGATCTGTGAAAGAGCATTGAAATCTGTCACAAAGTGATTATTCAGATAAGCAACAATGACAGCCATAAGTAATAGGTTAACCTAGAAAAATACTAGATCAGACTAGTTTCAAAGCACTAGTCTAGTGGGTTAAAAGGCACATAAAAATTGGTGAATACAACAAAAGGCATACATTTGGGTTGCATGCGCTAGAACACATAGATTAAAGTTTACATAAGTCTCCATCAGAAAAAGTTTCTAGTCTTAAGAAGCACCATATGTGTAAATGCAAGAAACAAATTGGTTTATTGTGTGAACAGCTGGCTGCTAGATCCTGTTAAAGAGTTTTTGCAGATTGAAAAATTACAAACCTTTGAAATAGTTTCAGTTAGTCTTCCAGTAATGCGTTTACAAATGCTTGAAGAGAGACCAGTTGAGGCTGGAGGAAGTTCACTTATCACTGTTTTCAGCCCTGTAAAATTTAAGCAAATCATAAATTGTATGTAGTCAGAATTGCATGTTTTCTAATCTGAGGTAAAAGGTAAATAAGCACCCTTAAAATTAAACCCATACTTGATTGTTTCTGTTTCAAAATATCAGTCAATGAAGAATTGGCTCACACAAAATTTGAGCAAAAACCAGCCCTACCAATTGAATAAGTAGCATTATTTCAAATCAAGCTTTATTGAGAAAAACAACCTGCCATCATGGCACAACAAAACACTGCACAGCCCAATATGTAAACTATACCGTTTTCAGAATAAACATTTTAAAAAAAGAGAAGAAAATGTCTGCTTTATTATAAGGGCTGATATGTAAATGTTCAATCTAATCATTGATCAGTGGCATCTTCTAGCACTTTTTATCCATTATTTCTATTATTTCTTGCAATCTGAGCATTTTACTGATACTAGGCCCTGCTCAGTATCGATGTAGAAGTAGAAGTAGAAGGGAGAATATTTCAAAATCATAACAAATGTAATAAGCAAAAATACCTATGCTAGAAATATCCCTCAACTGTTCCTTATCTGCTGCCATGTTGGCACAGAGCGTGTCTACAATCCCTTCAACTTGATATTCCTTCACTTTGCAAACCAATGGGCCCAAGCTGCAATGTGAAAAGTTAATTGACATTTTGTAGACAATATTAAAGTGTACGAGTTGTGACAGCAGTAAATCATTATAACCACAGTAGCATTATAAATCATTTGGTGTAACCTTAAAATTCATGTTTTTGGCTTACTTGGTTTTTATGTGATCCAAAGATATCAAATTGATGCAATCCTAAGAAACTAATGTATGTGCCAAGACATACAAATTATGGAGATAAGCAGAGCAGAGTTCATCCCTCATAACAGGAACTTTAAATGTGAACAAAGCATTATTCACATCACCTTTCTTTATACTCTCTTCAGGATTGGCAGCATGAGATGATAAAAAGATGTAATAGTCTATAAAATGGGCCAATTAGAGAGAGAGTGTGTGTAAGAGAACGATAGAGTGCTAGCATTTGATTGGTGTAACATGCAATAAATAATCTTCATTTAAGATGGCATGAATTAGCAGAAACAAAGTCATACTAAAACAAAGCACTTTCAATCCACACCTTTCAATCCATTTTCTGCTCAGTTTTGTACAATATCAAGGGTTCTACTCTGAAGGGTATCTGATAAAATGTTCTTAATAGGATGATATGCTTGCACTATTTGGTGCCATCTTCAAAATTTGCAGTACCGAAAACGTACTTGGACATCTATTAAGAACATATAAATGTATAAAAAATAGTTACCATTTCACAGCAAGATTTTGAACTTCACCATTTCTATCCTCAAGGAGTTTCAGTAGCATCTGAACAACCTTGAGAAATAATATGCATTACTTTTTCAAGAAAGTAGCTTGCATAGAAGAGTCATTCACACCAAGTTTAACTAAATGATATTTAGACATAATCAAGGTAGCAGATACATAATCATGTGACATCATTAAAAATTAATTCTTAATAATCAGACTTGCCTTTCTTTCACTGTCATCATCCAATTTGATTGAATCTCTTTGAAGTTCAGTCATCAGATCATTGGTTGCCATAAACCTGAAATCTTTATCACTTGATGTCATCTACAAGAAAAAGTACCTAAACTTAACTTAATAATGAGGCCAGGGACTCATAACTCGTGAAAACATGCAAGCATGCACAGAACAGGCAAACATCAATTATGCAGACAGGTATGCGCACACAAAAATAAGTAGTACTGGTCATTTGAAAATATGTCATAAAAACAAAATGAATTGTGACCATCTTCACTCCCATAATTTGCAAATAATTGTTAAATTTAGATGATTATGACAGCAAAAAGGTTTGTGCGCATTGATGCCAATATGAATTAGTGGTATGTGCTATTCCTCTACCATTAACCCAATTAGCAATGTCAAGTTTTTAAGCATAAAAGTTTAATCCAAATTGTGCTTGTCTCTCTGTCAGAGTCTTCTAGTAGAAGATAGTCAGTAATTGGAAGATGTCAGAAATTTGTTAAAACAACATCACTGTTTACCATATAAAATGGAGAGCAACAATTCAAAGAAAAGAAAACTGAAGTCTGCTTTGATGTGACATGAAAATTAGAACTTTATATTGGTCTAAGGCTATACACAAGATTTAGAAAAAGGCACATAATAATATAGATGTGCTCTAAATTTAATTTCCAATTGTGCTTGTCTCTCTGTCAGAGTCTTCTAGTAGAAGATAATCAGTAATTGGAAGATGTCAGTAATTTGTTAAAACAACACCACTGGTTACCATATAAAATAGAGAGCAACAATTCAAAGAAAAGAAAACTGAAGTCTGCTTTGATGTGACATGAAAATTAGAACTTTCTAACGGTCTAAGGCTATACACAAGATTTAGAAAAGCCACATAATAATCTAGATGTGCTCTAAATTTAATTTCCAATTGTGCTTGTCTCTCTGTCAGAGTTTTCTAGTAGAAGACAGTCAGTAATTGGAAGATGTCAGAAATTTGTTAAAACAACACCACTGGTTACCATATAAAATGGGGAGCAACAATTCAAAGAAAAGAAAACTGAAGTCTGCTTTGATGTGACATGAAAATTAGAACTTTCTAACGGTCTAAGGCTATACACAAGATTTAGAAAAAGGCACATAATAATATAGATGTGCTCTAAATTTAATTTCCAATTGTGCTTGTCTCTCTGTCAGAGTTTTCTAGTAGAAGATAATCAGTAATTGGAAGATGTCAGTAATTTGTTAAAACAACACCACTGGTTACCATATAAAATGGAGAGCAACAATTCAAAGAAAAGAAAACTGAAGTCTGCTTTGATGTGACATGAAAATTAGAACTTTCTAACGGTCTAAGGCTATACACAAGATTTAGAAAAAGGCACATAATAATATAGATGTGCTCTAAATTTAATTTCCAATTGTGCTTGTCTCTCTGTCAGAGTTTTCTAGTAGAAGACAGTCAGTAATTGGAAGATGTCAGAAATTTGTTAAAACAACACCACTGGTTAACATATCAAATGGAGAGCAACAATTCAAAGAAAAGAAAACTGAAGACTGCTTCGATGTGACATGAAAATTAGAACTTTCTAACGGTCTAAGGCTATACACAAGATTTAGAAAAGCCACATAATAAACTAGATATGCTCTAAATTTATAAAAACACGAGAAAAGTCCTTAGTGTTTGTACATGTGCCACATTTTACTAGTCTAATAGTAATAGCGGCCTAGCACTTTGACACCAGGTGAGTTGCACAAAACAAAGCTTTTCAAGACAAAAACGACAATGTTATACAAAGAAAATTTGCATTATACCTTGTCTAGCAGGTTGGCAATGTGGTATGGCGATGTCGTTGCCATTTTGATATTTTTATTATTGATTGACCAGGTATCTTGCTTCAGAACAAGTTGATGTCACAAAGAGAGGACATCAAGGACCTCATTCTCGGCCGGTGTGATTGCGAGACTCATCTAATCGCCGCAAACCGTGCCCCACACCCGTGTCTTTCGCTTCCACTGATTCGCCCCCTTCTTTTTAACTTGCTTCGTTGCTTTTTGGCGCTTTTAAATAATTTCAAATTTTCCGCATCATAACAAAATCGTTAAATTAGAGGAAACTTGGTAATGCTTACAATTAGCTTACAAGAATGTTCTTCGTTTGGAAGTAATACACGGGCAATTTTGTTATTTTTAACTTTGCTTTGCAAATAGAATCTTTATAAATATATTGTTATAAAGGGCCTTCGATAGAAATTGTTTTTCGCAATCTATATATTTCACCAAAAGTACTTAGGGTAATAATGAAAGGTATCTCAGCAGGTCCACATCAACCTTTATGCTGCATATATCTTAAATACAATCATATAAGTTTTTTTCCTTAGAAGTGTATTCCCCTTAGCATTGTATAGTTTTTTGTAAATCAGTAGTTGTACATAAATTATGCAAAATTGTATTTAGGATTGATTGGTAGATGAACGAAACTGAACCGAAACTGCCACTGTAGTCAACCTGCTTTAACATCTATGTATGATATATGTGCGTGTGTATGCATGTGTATGCATATATGTAGGTTGCTCTCTTGAAAATTGGACATTATACGGGAAAATGCATCTCATGGCAATATAAAGTCTCCGAGACAAGAAAACCAGACATCATCCTTTTGCTGTTGATGTATATATGTAAATAACACAACAAGTATCACATTATAACAGTTGCAAAGCAAACAGTCTCAGTCAGTCTCTGCAGTCCCTCCTTCTGCCTTCCTCCTCCTCTTCCAACAACAACAACCCAAAAATGGCGGACACAACACCACTTCCCCTTTTTTAGTAACGGACGTAGTCTTTGAACCTAGCAGGTAAACGAGTTTCCCTCCGAGGTCTTGTAGCCCTGTCCTCATTTGGATGTTGCGCAGTAACGCCAGCTGGGGCAATTACTGGCTCTTCTGTCATGTCTGGAACCGGATCTTGGTTGTTCGCGTTTTCTGTTTGATGGGCTTGGTTCTCTATCCAAATAGTATGGTCCTCGATTTTTCCTTGGCTAACTGCGGGCTTTACATCATCACAGTGCCTTCTGAAACTTTTATTATCAGCCAAACTTTCTAGTAACAGGCCGCTACCTTCTGTGCACAGGACTTTATACAGCTCTGGCCCAAAGATGGGATCAAACTTGCACCGCTGCATGTTCCGTATGTACACAAGATCCCCTGGAGTGTAGATGGACTTCTTTCTATGGGTCGACCTGTTCATTTGGTCCTCTCGAGACATATATTGTGCTCTGTCTTGCATCTGAGCCTCGCGTATCTGTTGCTCAGTCAGTTGCCGTCGCGGAAAATCTTTTCGATACCCACTACGAAGCAAGAGATCTCCCGGTGGTACTCCCGTTGCAGGATGAGGCGTCGCCCGATATGTTGCTAGGACTTCCTTAATAGCTGTATGTTTATCCTTTTTATTGAAATGGGCCGCCTTTAACGCTTTTCCGAGAGGACGCATAAATGTTTCTGCAGGGTTTGCTTGTGG
>NW_027019640.1:697903-919948 GCF_013076305.1 Rhopilema esculentum
AAACTAGATTGCTCTAAATTTATAAAAACACGAGAAGTCCTTAGTGTTTGTACTGTGCCATTTTTACTAGTCTAATAGTAATACGGCCTAGCACTTTGACACCAGGTGAGTTGCACAAAACAAAGCTTTTTCAAGACAAAAACGACAATGTTATACAAAGAAAATTTGCATTATACCTTGTCTAGCAGGTTTTGGCAATGTGTTGGCGATGTCGTTGCCATTTTGATATTTTTATTATTGATTGACAGGTTCTTGCTTCAGAACAAGTTGATGTCACAAGAGAGGACATCAAGGACTCATTTCGGCGGTGTGATTGCGAGACTCATCTAATCGCCGCAAACCGTGCCCACACCCGTGTCTTTCGCTTCACTGATTCGCCCCCTTCTTTTTAACTTGCTCGTTGCTTTTTGGCGCTTTTAAATAATTTCAAATTTTCCGCATCATAACAAAATCGTTTAATTAGAGGAAACTTGGTAATGCTTAACATTAGCTTACAAGAATGTTCCTTCGTTTGGAAGTAATACACGGAATTTTTGTTATTTTTAACTTTGCTTTGCAAATAGAATCTTTATAAATATAATTGTTATAAAGGGCCTTCGATAGAAATTGTTTTTCGCAATCTATATATTTCACAAAAGTACTTAGGGTAATAATGAAAGGTATTCAGCAGGTCCACATCAACCTTTATGCTGCATATATCTTAAATACAATCATATAAGTTTTTTTCCTTAGAAGTGTATTCCCCTTGCATTGTATAGTTTTTTGTAAATCAGTAGTTGTACATAAATTATGCAAAATTGTATTTTGGATTGATTGGTAGAATGAACGAAACTGAAACCGAAACTGCCACTGTAGTCAACCTGCTTTAACATCTATGTATGATATATGCTGCGTGTGTATGCATGTGTATGCATATATGTAGGTTGCTCTCTTGAAAATTGGACATTATACGGGAACATGCATCTCATGGCAATATAAAGTCTCCGAGACAAGAAAACAGACATCATCCTTTGCTGTTGATGTAATATTGTAAATAACACACAAGTATCACATTATAACAGTTGCAAAGCAAACAGTCTCAGTCAGTTCTGCAGTCCCTCCTTCTGCCTTCCTCCTCCTCTTCCAACAACACAACCCAAAAATGGCGGACACAACACACTTCCTTTTTTAGTAACGGACGTAGTCTTTGAACCTAGCAGGTAAACGAGTTTCCCTCCGAGTCTTGTAGCCCTGTCCTTTTTGGATGTTGCGCATAACGCCAGCAGGGCAATTACTGGCTCTTCTGTCATGTCTGGAACCGGATCTTGGTTGTTCGCGTTTTCTGTTTGATGGGCTTGGTTCTCTATCCAAATAGTATGGTCCTCGATTTTTCCTTGGCTAACTGCAGGCTTTACGTCATCACAGTGCCTTCTGAAACTTTTATTATCAGCCAAACTTTCTAGTAACAGGCCGCTACCTTCTGTGCACAGGACTTTATACAGCTCTGGCCCAAAGATGGGATCAAACTTGCACCGCTGCATGTTCCGTATGTACACAAGATCCCCTGGAGTGTAGATGGACTTCTTTCTATGGGTCGACCTGTTCATTTGGTCCTCTCGAGACATACGTTGTGCTCTGTCTTGCATCTGAGCCTCGCGTATCTGTTGCTCAGTCAGTTGCCGTCGCGGAAAATCTTTTCGATACCCACTACGAAGCAAGAGATCTCCCGGTGGTACTCCCGTTGCAGGATGAGGCGTCGCCCGATATGTTGCTAGGACTTCCTTAATAGCTGTATGTTTATCCTTTTTATTGAAATGGGCCGCCTTTAATGCTTTTCCGAGAGGACGCATAAATGTTTCTGCAGGGTTTGCTTGTGGGTGATACGGGAAGGTTTTAACATGATCAATACCGCTGCCTTGGGAAAATTCAGCAAATGCTTTTGAATCAAATGGTGGTCCATTGTCTGTGCGATGCATTTCAGGATAACCGAAATCTGTATAAATGTCATCCAATGCTTTAATGACAGGCTTAGCTGCGGTGTTTGGGACAAGCTTTGCTGCAGGAAATCGACTCATTTTATCCAGAACTACCAACACATGCTTACTGTCGGGCATAGGACCAAACAGATCAATGCTTACATCTTGCCATGCATGTTCCGGCGTTCTGTGAGATTGAATGGGTTCGTGCATTGTCTTGTTTGTAAATAGTTGACACTCTTTACAGGATGCCACTTTCTCTTCCACTTTTTGGTTCATTTTTGGGAACCAGAAATGACTGCGTAGGCGGCATTTAAGGCTGTTCATTCCAGGGTGACCTCCCTGGTGGGCTTTTACAAGGGCAATGTCCCACAAACTCTCAGGAAGAATAATGCGTTCTCCTTTCATTATCAGTTCCTCATCTGAGATGGTAAGTTCCGCAAAGATCTTTTTGAATGGAGCGAGATTACCCTTTGTCTTTGGTACATATCCCTTTCTAATGTATTTCTTCAACTCATGAAGTGTTTTGTCTTTATCTGTCTCATCGATGATTCGACTCATAGAAATGGACTCGGTGTATGAAGCATATTGAAGAAGCCAGACCGTTTTTTCTAGTTCACTGGTTTCTTTTTGTTGATCTCTGCTGATGCTACTAAATGGTGTTGCATGTCGGGAAAGGTAATCAGCTGGGTTAACTTTCCCTTCCTTCCAGATTACTCTATATTTCATGTCTTGATGACGCAGCTTTATCCGGTCTGTTCTGACCGACCCTTTTCTAGCATTAGAAAAAATGCTTACCAGGGGCTTATGATCTGTAACGACTTTGATCTCAGGACCTCCTGCAATAAAGTAGCGAAACCGACGCAATCCAAAGTCAATGGCTAGTGCTTCTAAGTCTAGCTGTGGGTATCTCTGCTCTACTGGGGTTGTGGCACGGCTGGCAAATGCTACTGGCTTTGCACTATCACTTGTCTCTCCTTGCATCAGAATTGCAGATAGTCCTGAAAGATGCGCATCCACAAAAATAAATGTATCCTCTTCAGGATTGAAATGGCGGAGAAGAGTGTCTTCTCTGAATGCAACTTTCAACCTGTCAAATTCTCTTTGGCACTCCTTATCCCAAGTGAAGCGACTGTGTTTCTTTGTTCGCATCCGAAGGTTCATTGTTTTGCTTGCTAAGTCTGGTATGAAGTCTTTATTTGACTGGATCATACAGAGGAAAGATTGTAGTTCATCCTTTGAACGTGGGCGTGAGGCATGTTGCAATGCCTTGACCTTTTCTGGGTCCGGTTTAATACCATCTTTGCAGACACGTAGTCCCCAGAATGGAATTTCCTCCTTATCAAACATGCATTTATCAGGATTCAAAGTCATTCCTGATTTTGCAATTACTTGAAGGACGCGATTTAATGCATGATCATGTTGTTTCTTTGTTTTGGCTGCTATGATGAGGTCATCATGGATAACATGTGCTTCTTGAATGGGCTGAAATAGTGGAAGAAGCGCCTTTGTCAACTCGCCAGAGGCTGGTTTCGTGCCCATAGTAAGTTTTCGATACCGCATCAGTCGGTCACCTGCATGAAACACTGTGATCTTCTTAGACTCTTCATCAAGCTCCAGTTGATGGAATGCAGACTTAAAATCAAGTTTAGAAAAATGTTGACACCTTGCAAGTTGTGTTTTAATGTCCTCTACTCTGGGAATTGGAATGTTTGTTGATTCAATTGCCCGGTTTGCTTGACGCATGTCAACAGTGACCCGAATACTACCATCATCTTTTGGGGCGAGCACTACATTTGAAATCCATGGTGCTGGTCCTATATGTTCTTCTATTATATTGTTCTCTTCCATGGTCTGTATCTCTTTCTCAAATCTCTTCCGTAAATGAAATGGAACAGGTCTGGCCGGTGCAGCTACTGGGGGAATATTTTCATTTATGTGAAACTTCACAAAATGGTCTTTTAATGTACCAATACCTGTAAATACCTCTGGATATTGCGAAATAATGCTTGCTTTAACGTCATCTCTGATTTCTGTGTTGCGCCGAATACTTGGCTGTTGGTTATCTGGAGTTGGGTTAAATGTTAAATTTTTACCTCAGCTTTATCCTCGTCGCCATTATAAAGTCTCCGAGACAAGAAAACCAGACATCATCCTTTTGCTGTTGATGTATATATGTAAATAACACAACAAGTATCACATTATAACAGTTGCAAAGCAAACAGTCTCAGTCAGTCTCTGCAGTCCCTCCTTCTGCCTTCCTCCTCCTCTTCCAACAACAACAACCCAAAAATGGCGGACACAACAGGCAAGAATATTTTCAACAAAAGAAATCATGTGACAAGCACCACACAAAATTTCTTTCGCGCTTTTTTGTGATTTGCAGCATCCATCCATATCGAGAAAGAAATTTAAATTCAAATTTCATATACTTTTACAATGTCAATTATGAGGTTCGCAAGAGCAAGATGCAAGAATGATACAATGAAAAGAGAGATAAACGAAAAAAGATAAAGATGACACGATATTCTTTGCTTTTATTGCATAGTAAGGCATTATTTGGCACGAAAGGGGTTTTTTGTGTGGAATTTGAATTGCATATTTTGTGTAGATTTCAAAGACCCATTTTTGCAGCTTTCGCTGAAGGAGTTTTTTAGTAGGGTATCCTGACGCCGCTAAGGACAATAGACTTTTTCTTGTAATTCAATTCTACAGTTGGTAGGGCAAGGTCATTGCCTTGGGCTTGGCGTGTGTTATGCCCGGGGGGGGCCACTCCCAAACTGGACCTGATGGGATGTGCCACAGGGTATCATTTTCCGGTGCAAATTATGAGACAGGGTATCAAGAATTGCATCAAAAATCTGGGACAGGGTATAACAATTAAGGAAATTTATAAACGAGAAATATGCAAGAATAGCTTACTCTGTTTTTAGGGAATTCGTAGAAAAAGCATGCGTTAGTGACATTAGCTAGTGGTAGATACCATAAGATCTGGTAAACTTTGGCTCTATTGTGCAGTATTTTTGCATACTTTTAATGAGACAGGATATGCTCTTAATGGGACAGGGTCAGGGTCCAAAACGGTTTGCCATACACCCCTGTCATTTTTCTAGTTATGTTCCCCCTCCCTTGGGGTGTTTTCGCAGTGTGGGGTGCTCGTTTTAAACGAAGTTACTGAAAACTGTTGTGCAGTTGCTTTTGTCTAAGTACTGCATAAATAGTGCATATGACAGTCATCCGAGTACAACGGTCCAGGTTAAAAAAAGGAACATGCATTCAGGGGCGTCTTGGCTGGAGGGAAGGGGGGAGTGCATTAGGACCTCAAATCGCCGATCATTTGGCAATTTGTTGGAAATTTTGTATCTGTTCGGCAAGATGATATTTCTAATTTATAAAAAATCAAGCAAGTTCAAAGGAACTATTCTGTATAAGAAGGAAGATATAAGTAGAAAAAGTTTTTTGAAGACAAAGAAACTCGTGGTATTACTAAATGCGAGTGCACTTTTTTAAAGCTCAAGTGTGTAAAAAACTGGCTGTAATCAACAGTGGGTCAAAAGGGGTTAAATTGATGTTGAGCTTGACTCAATGACACGCAGTTATGACGAAGTATTCGGCTAGTTTGCTGAAACAAACCGTATTTACTCTAATATTCCCGCTTCTTTTTTATTCCCGCCTCTCTAGTAATCCCGCTTGTATTTCATAGATTGTAAGAATAATCCCGCCTCCCCAGTAATCCCGCATGCGGGATTGAAACTCTCAATTGGCATTCTTTACTATTTGCTATTCTTTACACACTCTGTATCGGCTTCAAAATCAAAGTTTCAAACTTATGCTTGGAGTGAATGGGTTAAATCCTGTGCTAGTGTCGTAGACGGGAGAGGGCAGAGAGCTGTCTTATTTTGCAAGTTTAACAAACATCCAAGTTTCGCAGCATAAAAAGACGTTCGATTCTTTGACTTCGTACTACTGTCTATAAAGCACAATTTCTGCTCTGTCTTGTCTGTGAAAATAAATATCCCAGCCTCCATTTAATTTTAACCCCCCATATATTGGTTCATTTTTTACTTTTTTCATAGGTCATTTTTTATTAACCCCTTACTGTATTAAAATGTAGAAAAATGTCCACCTCCTGTTTATTCGAACGGTCCTTCAATCAAGCACAAAAAAGTACTGACTTGATATAAAACGTAGCATCGTGTAACTGAAGGTTCGACAGAACATCCTCAAACTAGACTTCAAGGCATTGAAAAAATAATCCCGCCTCTCCAATATACCCGCCTCTCTAATAATCCCGCCTTTCTATGTTAGGTTGAAACGCTAATCCCGCAGCGGGAATATTAGAGTAAATACGGTAATTGCTAAGGAGATTTTTCATGCACTAAAATCGTCCAGTTCGTTATTATCTGTCCTAATGCAAGTTTTACTATTCATCACAGATACTGATTACTGATGATTATGATTATCCAATTGTTTATGATGTTCGAATACGGACGCTGGCTTTTCTCTGACCAACTTCTTAAAATCAGGAAAAAGGGATGCTGCTGCGTTTAAAAAAATGCGCATGCGCTAGATGACGTCATAATTCTAATTTAAACCCATTGTCGGAAAATTTGCAAGCTGTGCCCCCCCTAAGAGTCACTAGCCACGACGCCTCTGTATTGATTAGCTTCAAGATCTTTAAAAAAAATTATCCTCACAACAACCCTTTTTAAGTTCAGTTAGTCACAAGTTGGTTTTCACATTTTAACTAAATATTGACATAATTTTTATAGTGCAAAGGGGACTTTCTCTCATAAGATTTATAGCCCCAGTTGCTTCAGTAAAGCTCCTGATGCATTATTGCTCGAAAAATTTCTGCTCAGCATCTAAGTGATTCTAACCTATTTCAAGCAAGCCTTCAAGAAAAGTACAGAAACTGCAAAAGTTCCCAAATGAAACTTTCAAGAAGATAAAAAAGAGAATATGGAAATATTTCTTTTTCAAATGATGGTAAATTTGCCGAATTCTCACGGAAAATAACACGGAAAAGCAAAAACAGATCATAGTAGTATAAAATTCCTTGTAGTATAAAAGTTTGATAATGACGTAAAGGAAAGCAGAAATCTCTATGCAGCTGTGGATAGAACGAATTGCGAGAGAAAGAGTTTGCGCTTGATTGGTTCCTTGACCAATAAACAATCTATAAAGACAGAATCCGAAACTTGTGTCGTTTATAGACAAAGGTCTGACACAGAAAACCGCTCTACTACAGAAAAACCCGCTCTAAACTGGTTTCAGTCTTACGATCATAAAAGCATACAGTAAGTCAGTATCAATTAGTTTTAATCTGAAGCTCGGAACATGTGAAATTGTGTTTGCCAAGGCAGCATACTAGGTCCCCTTCGTTTCCGTTATACATAGACAACGTACTTTTACAATCTCATGTGCTCGAATTTCTCATCATGAATTATAGCTAACTTACAATCGATAGTAAAATGGTTAGGGTATTAAACTGGCTTTCTACTTATAGGTTAACACTTAGTATAGGTAAATCAATTATTACATTATCCATTCACAAAACACAAAGGCATCCCAAACTTGAACAATCAGAATGAGCAGAAGTCCTTTATCTGAAAAGGAATTTGCAAAGTATTTTGGTTTTATTTTGGCTACTTGCCTTTCATATCGAAAATGACTTTGATAATAATTTTGATAGAAATTAACTGGAAAGAGCGCATCCACCATGTAATTATCAAATATAATCAGACACTCTTTTATTTTAATACATTAAATTTGAGATATAAACACTGTCGCATGATTATACTGATCCACGTTTCAACGTGACAAAGGGTAGTTTCATCACATCCCAGAAAAAGGCTTTTCATTACAGAAAAAAGTCTAAAGTCAGACGAAGGCAAGGGCTATGCTTTTTTAAAAATCTAAAATTCCTTTTGTGATAAAGAATCGCCAAATTATTAAATGAGCTATTAGTTTGACAATAGTATGCTTGGGATAGTCAGACCCAATGCTTTAAAGCAGCAACATCTTGCTTTTTAGCTTAATGTCAGTAAGTAAACTGTGCTTCGTGTCATAAAAATAACGCAGTTTATTGATCGGGATCTAGGTCAGCTAAATTCCATCAATATTAACCACCAAATTTCGTTACCCAACGTGAAATTTAATCAAACAATTGTCTGTTTATCTTGAAAGGCACAAAACTCGAATTTCTGCTCCCTCTGTTTTTTTGAAAGCCAAAAAAATTCTCGCCTTAACAGCCGTCCATGCAAATCCCACCACATTCCTTAGACAGAATCACGACAATTCTCCAATTGGTGCATGGTCTAGCCATAGCTGGTGCATAAAGTTGTACAAACTGTCTGAGACGGACACCTGCAAAACCATAAAATTTTAGATACCATGAAAGCTCTTATTGCTCACAATTAAACCTAATTTTAATTCCTATACGCGACTTAAAAATTCGAATCTAAATTTCCGCTATAAAACCTACCAAAAGTCAACAATATGCAATCTGTATAGCAAGCGGGCGAGACGAGCCGCGTCAGTCTCATTTTTCTTAACCGATGTATGACGTCATAAGTTACTTAAATTATGCTAGTGCTGAAACCATGCGAATAATTGCACAAGATACTTTTTTCTAAATCAAAATAGGAATATAAATCTCCTTTAAATTCAGGAAGCTTTGTTAACGGAGTAAAAAATTAAAATGAGTAAATATCAAACCTTATAAGGAGTAGGATTGAGCGATCTCAAGTGATCGACTCTTATTGAAGCAAGCGATTTCTTCACGTGGTCTTTGATTTCATGCAGCGAGGGCATCTTCTGCTGGACCTGAAATGAGAGGTAGAGTTCTCAGAAGAAACGCCCATGTTCTCCTCAAATAACAAAAACTCGCTAATCATGGCAAGAATGAAATGTCTAAACAAAAGTAGGTCTGCCAAAAATCAGCACTGAAATCGGGAAATGCACCACAATAAATCCAAACTATATAAAAATCATGTTGGAAAATGGGGGCAAAAGCAGTAGAGCAGTACCTCTCCATCCTTAAAGTAAAGCTTCAGCAAGGATTCGACAGACGATGGTTTGACGTAGGCTCGTTTCGACTC
This sequence comes from Rhopilema esculentum, assembly GCF_013076305.1. The sequence goes on from NW_027019640.1 coordinate 706,962, forward strand.
GACGATTGGATGTCGGCACAAAGCCCTCGATTCTGGAAGTGGCGGCGGTTCCTGAACTGTCTGGACCAAGTCAACAAGGGCCTTTCCTACAAAGTAGAGAAAGAAAAATCTCGAATACTGATATTTCTTGGGAAAATCCGTCATTAACCAGTGCTTTAACAGTAAGCGGCGCGAGTTGAAATCGCCACCAACTGCACCGGCGGAAGAAAAATATCAATTTAGCCTACTCAAGATTTGGAAGGGAATTTTCTTTTAAAAGGTTTTATTTGCAAAACATTTGTTGAAAATCTGAAATCTGCCTCTGAAAATGTTAGAAATGTTCATTCACTACTATGAGTAGGTCTGAGATACTTTGGAAGCAGTCCTTATTAGCGGGTGAACTGCAGCATTCTCTTTCATTAGTGCATGTGCTAGGGCCGTAATTCTAATTTAAGGTACAGGTTTTACAGTTAGTTGCATTTGGAATTGACAAGAAATGATGTAACACCCAACTACACTATACATTTTTACTTTTTCTAAACTTTTTCCCAAAGCTGCCACACGAAAAACACTTAAGCTCTGGTCAAACGATCCAAAATTTCACCCAACATTTCGCCCAACATTTCGTCGTTTGACCACCTTGTTGGGTCACCCAACATCGCAAATTTCGATGTTAAACGAAATTTGACTGAGGTCAAAAATGTTGGCTGCCGACGTCCAACAATTCCATTGTTTTGACCACCTCAGCCAACTTTGTTGACTCTGCGCATGCGCAATGTTGGATCGTTTGACCATTATCGTTGGGTACATTCCAACATAAAAGAAAAATGTTGGGCGAAATGTTGGGTGAAATGTTGGATCGTTTGACCAGGGTTTTATCATTGTATTTCACTCACAACTGCGTAGACCATTCACAGTTCTTTGTGGTTTCGCTGCCTAGCAAACAGTGATCATCGACACCTCAAAAATTTATCTACATAATTTTCAAAATTTTCCGCGGCCTATGCAAAAAACAAAACGCCTTTTTTATAACATTGATGCAAAGAAATATAATGTTGTAGCATTTGTTTTGTCAGTCATATCAAATCCACGGCCTCCAAGCTCAAACAATCTGCCTACTACTATAGGACTAACATTACGCACCATCTGCTCCGTACAGTCTATATGCATCTTTGTGGCCAGGAATGGTTACTTTCTTCACTTCCTCGCTTATTTTCATTCTTGCTTCTCTATTTATCTCAACAAGCTGCGTGATCAAACAAAAAAAACATTAGTTTTTTTCGGAATTTATCCATTTCTAACGAAGCACAAATGTCGGCAAGTATCAAAATATGAAGATAACAAAAATAAATACATTTGTAAATAGATGTTCTCAAGACCCAAAAAAATGTTTTTGATTTACCTTGTACACGCACCCCAACGCAGGTTGCTTTTGGCATGTAACGAGGTGCGTTCCAATACCAAATGAGTCAATTTCATGGCCCTGAAAAATGAACAAAAAGTCTCTAAAATTATTATATGGCTATTATATGGCCCTAAAAATGCTAGCATGTGAATTGACGCATCACTGACGCTTCAATCTAAATCAGCTGACATGTGGGTTTAAAAGCCATAGGACGTGATTTAAAAGCCATACGCTGACATGTGATTCTAAAAATGCTGATGTATAATTTCAAAAATGCTAATACTTGATTCTAAAAATGCCGATATGCGATTCTAAAAGCGCTGACATTTGATTCTAAAAACGCTGACATTTGATTCTAAAAACGCTGACATGTGATTCTAAAAATGCTGATGTATAATTTCAAAAATGCTAATACTTGATTCTAAAAATGCCGATATGCGATTCTAAAAGCGCTGACATTTGATTCTAAAAACGCTGACATTTGATTCTAAAAACGCTGACATGTGATTCTAAAAATGCTGATGTATAATTTCAAAAATGCTAATACTTGATTCTAAAAATGCCGATATGCGATTCTAAAAGCGCTGACATTTGATTCTAAAAACGCTGACATTTGATTCTAAAAACGCTGACATGTGATTCTAAAAATGCTGATGTATAATTTCAAAAATGCTAATACTTGATTCTAAAAATGCCGATATGCGATTCTAAAAGCGCTGACATTTGATTCTAAAAACGCTGACATTTGATTCTAAAAACGCTGACATGTGATTCTAAAAATGCTGATGTATAATTTCAAAAATGCTAATACTTGATTCTAAAAATGCCGATATGCGATTCTAAAAGCGCTGACATTTGATTCTAAAAACGCTGACATTTGATTCTAAAAACGCTGACATGTGATTCTAAAAATGCTGATGTATAATTTCAAAAATGCTAATACTTGATTCTAAAAATGCCGATATGCGATTCTAAAAGCGCTGACATTTGATTCTAAAAACGCTGACATTTGATTCTAAAAACGCTGACATGTGATTCTAAAAACGCTTACGCGTGATTCTCAATATGCTCGCGTATGAATGCAAAAATGCTGACGTGCTATTCTGAAAGCGGTTGCACGTGAAATTGTTACAAATTTACCTGCTGCTGCAGTGAGTATATTGTCTCTTCATTCAAATCGTTGCTTGCGACAATAAGGAGCTTTCGAAACCATTCATTTTTTGTACTGAAAGGGAAAGACTGTGTATTTAGATTGCACACATTAGCATCTAACTTAATATCTAATGAAAGGGAAGAAGAATTTAACTTGCCCAATGCCCAATGACAACTTAAACTGACTTAAAATGACATTTGATTAACATAAATGATGAAATCATTTCTTCTTTAGTGAAAACAATATAACTTACAGTCATGAAATACAGGATTCAAAGGGCTTAAAACTAATTTAAAATTGTTATCTTGGCTTTCCTCTTCTCGTCACTTAGTCAGGTATAAATAAAATGAAGATTACTGTTTTTCGGCCGGTACTTGTAGAGAGATTACTTGTAGGGAGAAAGCTGTATACGTTTCGGAGAAAGCTGTAACGTAAAGTAATCAACGGCATTTGCACGAACTTTGAGCAAGCTATGCATTTTCCCAAAGGAAAATTTTGATATGACCACCATATATCATACCAACCTAACCTAACCTATCAAAATTTTACGTAAAATAACGTAAAATAAAATGTTACGCTGAAAAACAAGACATTACAGAGAACACTCACAAATCCCCGATGTTAACGAACTTCTGGCGCACAGTTTGTGAGAGATATGAAAGATCCCCCGAGTCTAGTCTGATGCCAACAGCTTTGTAACCAAAATCATTCAGGGCCAACGCAACAGCACAAAAATTAGGCAAGCCACTCCTAGGAAACACGTGAAAACATTTCAATTTGAGCCAACTGAATAATTCAGTTGAACAAAGAAGGACTTTTTAGCTAGAACGAGTTTAATGAGTCTCAGCAATCAAACATCAGATGGTAGAAAACGATTGAACAGATTGAAACTGGCAAACAAAAAAGAGACAAGGGCAAAAAAATAAAAAATAGACAATGATGATCATCATCGTGAAAAGAGTTTTAATAACAGAATACTGCGCAACATCTTGGAAAGTGCCCTGGCTTTCTCCAGATAATAACAAGAAAGAGTTTAAGATGGCAAACAATGTGGCGCCTTTGCAAAAAACAGTCTGCTGTTGACGTAGAGCAGTTCTTTAAATTCACATCATCAGCAATAAGTATGACCTTAAAAAATTTCTAACTGATATGACGTGAGACGAAATCAACCGACCTGATAACATTGTATGTGTCAACCAACGCAAGAAAATTAGTAGGAAACGCAACTGCAAATGCACAAAAGGCAATAAGTTCACTTCTACTCGTTTGGTCGGCTGGGATGTCAAGAACGGGGGCAATTTTCTCCAGCCAGTTTTTAGCTATAGGAAACAGTTCTCGCTCCTCACCGCCATCTTTAGGCGTTAACTTGCCAACACGGTGTTGATCATTGTCAAGAAAAGAAGACACAAAGGCATGCGCTTGAGTTCCTTTGCACGGGATCCCGTATTTTTTTCCAGCGAGAACGTTGCTTGTGCCGTCAAATCCTGAAACAATTAATAAAAGAAATAATAAAAAAATAGACTTCAGTCATGAAGATTTAACGAGGATTTAAGAGAACTCATTCAGAGGACTTAACGAATATATTATAGACGGGAATTAACGAATAAATTCAGAAGCTAATCAAGAACTGTTAACAAATTTAAGTTTTGTCTACACACTATGAATACACTATGAATCACGAACGCTAAACAGCAGTGATTTTTGGCACATAATAAATAACGAAACAGACACCTGAAATAATAAAGATAAAATTAGCTGATATTCCTATCTTGTGCGAAGGTAATTTCACCAACTCATTTTACCTCAAGTGCAGATGACAATCAAATCTCTCATACTTGCATCCTTCGCACCAAATCACTGAACTACATCATCAGTATACTCAAAAAAACAAGAAACCTAGAGATGGTCCCTGAAGAACACCAATGAAATGGCTAAACACTCTCTATAAACTAGTGATCTGCCAATTTCTGCCTTTTACGCAAACGGAAATCTGCTATTTCTTTAATGAAGCATGATTCATACATACAAGAAAGGGTCATAATTATACCCATTTTGTACGTGTTTATAAACACCAAGGGAGTTGTGAAAGATATCTACAGATTAATCGAATTTGGCCAGAGCAGGTGAATCAATTTTGAATCACGTGTTATATAAACACCAAATGATGTTGAAAGATATACAAAAAGTTGCATAGATTGTTTGGCCAGAGCAGGTGAATCAAGGTGAATCATCGTGTTATGTATAATGATCGTTGTTTACATAATATCAAAAAGTTGCATAGATTGTGTAAATGGAGGATTTTGTAAACAATCACCTCCGATATAACAATACTTGGAGGCAGAGAGTGCTCCATCAGGCCCCTGTGCTCTCCGCAGACCAAATTCCAGCAAGGTTTTTTCCTTCCCAGCGGCAATTCTGAATCTAGCTGCATTCGTTGCAACCAAACTGGAAAAAGAAAATTTTACCCTGTGAAATCATTTTGTGAGACGAAAGAAAAAAATAAAAGATGAAAAACTAAGTGTAACAATAAAACATATTGTGAAGAAGTTTAGTGAGAAAGCTTACCTAGCATAATTGACCAAGTTGAGCAAAGTAGTTTCCAGCAATTGGGCCACTGCAAAAGAATTGAACAAATCGCATTCAAATACTGCAACAGCATTCAACTTAGTGTACTGTTTGTGAAAGGTTGTGATGACGTAATGCGCGAACGAATTTTTAAATATGTACTGGAAAACAGATGGAGCGGTGAACTTTAGCTGAACATAAATTCTTACATATCGAGGGTCTTTTAAGTTCCAGTAAGGGACTTTTGGAGGGTTATTTCGTCGAATTCAAATTGTTAAAATTCAACATTCCAACCTCGAGCAGCCCGCTGAATAACGCGAATCCCCATTAACACGAATGTTATTAAACTAATAAGTGTTATATTTTTAAAGAATAAAATCGCATTTAACGGTCTTTAATGAATTCAATGAGCCGTTTTTAATTGTGCCATGCATTAAGTTGGTTTAGGAAATTGTTTTTTCCTTTTATTTAACGTATTTAAGATACACTTTTTTAACATCTTTTCAGGACAATATTTTTTAAACGTGTCACGCTATGACGTTGCGATTTTCTTCAATATTAATAATAAACACGGTTTAACACGTTTAAGTTTCCAATTAACTTCCTCGCAGATTTTAGAATGGTGTTTTTTCATTCTGGCCATCACTTTGCTGAGCTACAGAAACTGGTAACTGGTCAAATAGTTTGACTTTCAAAATAGGGAATTTAGAAGCCGTATTACATGATGGCAGAACCTTTATTTGAAAAATAGGCAGTATCAAAGAATAACAGAATAAACGAGTTCCAAACCATGGGGGAACTGCATTTCTTGGGTTGACACCCCCCAGCATCAAAAGCTGACGTTTGAAAAGGCTATTTGAAAATAACTGAAAAGCCATTGCATAGCAGAACGCGGTTGAGAAGACTCGATGAGAAAGTCGAGCGGAAAATATGGAATGCAGTTTTGCAACTTTCTTTTCGACACAGAGAGTAGGACGCATATGCATATCATAAAGAGACCGGCTCTGAAAGAAAAAATTAAGGGCTGGGCTGCCAGTGATCTATAGCCATTGTGCTTCTAACAGCTGGTGCGATAGACAATTTGGCTTAGAAGCGAATTCAAGACAATTTTATTCTTTGGCTACATTGCACCGATTACAAACCTACGCAAATGCGTTTATTTGCAAAACTGCAATGAGAACTTGAAAAGCAAATTTGAAAAGGGCAAAGAAGCTCGCCTTGCATTTAAACAGAAAAAACGCTTTAAAAAGAAAGAATTTGTTGCTAGAGGAAAGGTAGTGAACAAATGTTTGTTTATTGTGCAGGGATGTTTACTTGATTCTTGCTTTAGTTTCAAAAAAAGGATGTTTACTTGATGTACAATTTTACTAGTCTGTTTGCAATAACTTGTCATCGGTGAGACGGTGTAGTAATCCATTAATGCTCCGATCAATACGTTTCTTTAACTCAAACGCATTTGGCTATGCAGCAGTAGGGCCAGGTACGATGCACCTGCCTTAGAAGCATGACAATACCTCGACAATAGAGCAATCAGAGTAATTTATGATTTCAAACGAGTCCCGAAAACCTACGTGTAATTTCACAGGAATCAAAGTAGAGCCATTGCTCTTGATTTCCTTAAAGATGGCCTTTAACAAGAGATTATCATTTTTAACCTGTCCGTTTACACGTGAAATTATCTTGCGTAAAACGAATGAAAGGGAATTCGTGATTTGCCCATGACTCCGGCGCCTTCTGATATGAATAAACGCATTTCACCTCAAAAAGATATCAGGAAGGACAATTAATTTTTTTAACAAAAGAGGTTTTGCGAACTATGTGTTATGAACAAACGGGAATTAATTACAGAAACCTTAATAATGTGGTAAAAGGATTCAAAGAACGCGAACCTTGACTGATTTACGGGCGAAAATAGTTTACAAACATAATCTTTTTAATCGAGCCACTTTCGGGTATAAATCAGGCAGAATGCCCCAGCAGCAAAAAAACAAACATTCTCAGTTTTGTGCAAATGTCTAGTAACATTTGGGAAATAAGTACTCTCCGAAAATAATATATTGCAATTAAATAAGAATCAAGTACTCCCATGTCGCAAATCAAGTCAGTGAGCAACGTAATTGAAACAGCTTGACAATCATAAAAAATCAAAGTTTTGAATTTTTGAATGTTGACGACATAGCCTAAAGAAACACCACAAAATACTTCTAAACAAAAACACCACAAAATACACAAAAAACAGTTGAATATGCCAAAAATTAGGTAAGACATTGTCAATAAAATAATTTAGTTTGCTAATGGATTACTGTTATTTTGGCTCTTTTCATAAAATTGTGAAGAGAGACTCAACCAGAAAGGTTTGATGGGAAAAGTGGCTGTGCTCATGTGACCATATCTGATTTTGCATATTTAGAGGTAGTTGATGCTGCTCTTTCAGGTTAGAGGAAAAATTCAAAAATTTAAAAAATAGATTTTTGTTATGTCATCATTAAAGAACACTATTTGTTTTTCCCAGAAAAAAATTCATGCTTGATTTATTTAATAAACTATCAGCAGCTTATAGCCAATTAAAGAAGACAATACTGGATGGCTCAAGCTGTATCTTTCATATCCAGCAAATGCCTGAATGAACAGATTCTTTTGTCTGCCTATTTCTTTAAGAACCATATATTGTATTTTTGCTGTAATTTGTATTTAACTTTATTTTATGTCTTCACGGTCCTTTATTTTACTATTGACACCTCATAAAACATGAAAAATAGTTCATGTAGAAAGTCTTAATTAATGCTATGCCCAAAATTCTGCTAACTGTATATTTCATATTCCGACCTAAATTACCCAAGAGTGTCCATTTCAAATAATGTATATACTACATCAGTATTTGCAGATGATCTTAGCCATGTGTGAAAATACCAAACATGAATAATAGAACAAATTAAATATATCTTAGTCAACAAGCAAAATTATATTTCTTAGAAATATGAATTCACAATAAAGAGAAGTGATGAGTAAAACAGAACCTAATCAACTCTGTAACTGACAAAACAGAATATATTAAATACATCCTATCACCAATACTTTGGCGACCTTATCAGGTCCTGCATTAATCTTATCTGATTCATCCTCATGTTTTGAAGAATGTTTCTGATAGCAGTATACTATACTATACTGACACTGACACTATACTAGCTGCTTGTTGTTTCATAAAATGATATTCAATTGAAGCATCTTATGAACTGTAAATGTGCAGCATGAAATAGTTCTGTTTATCCATATAATCTTTCAATAAAGCTTAATTGATGACTTAAAGTTGCCTTTAAGGTGGCCTTAATGTGCATAAACAGAAATATTTAAGGTTCTACTTTAAATTTACATTTCAGGAAAGTTTTTTTCCATTCCCCTTAAAGGCAGTCTGTCCAAACATTCATTGGTTACCAAAACAAAGAATCAAATTTCTTAAACACTCAGTTTTTCATTTCATAACAAAGGAGGTCTCTTACTTGCTTTTGATCAGTTATACTAACCTGATACATTTCTCTAATTTTGAGGACCCGCAAAAATAAACAAACAATAGCTAATAAATAGCCCAATAAACTACCTTTAGATTTTCTTGGTTTCTCGATTCTTGTTGTGTTTAACACTTTATTTGTTACAATCGATTAATGACTATCTTGTTCAAGGAATGGCTGAGAAGTTCAAACAGAAGCACATTCCTTAGCATGGCATATTTCTTAATTTTGACTCACAGGAAGTAATTCAACTGTACTTGCACACAAAATATAACGGTTTAAAGTCATGCTCCATAGCTTCAATTGCAAACAGGTATGTGCCCAATAATTTTCTGAAATGATCTAATGGTGGAGAACATCCATAAAAGTTGAATCAACTTAATGAAAAATATTCTCAAATATTACCATCGTGCCCTACTAGAGCTATCAAAATGTATGCTGAATACAGCATAAACAAAAAAATTAAAAATTGTAACTTTACCTGGAAGTGGTCCTTCAACTCTTAACAATGGAACTCTTGGGAATACAACAGTGCCTTCAGGGATGGCATACAATGTCACATCTTTAGTCGTAAGGTTTCTTAGGTAATCAAAAAACTCTTGTTTGCATGTTTTAGGAAGCACTTCATTTTGTAAATACTCAATATCTAAAAGAGGCAATAAACATAAGCATAAGTACTTGCAATGGATTAAGAAACCCAGTGGAGAAGAGCTCCCATGCCTACAATTGTGAGAATAAAATGATTTTGTTTCTTATTTCGCATGTTTTTAGAATTAATCAAATTGATTGTAAGTTTAAGTTTGACTAAAGCTAAATGTTGCTATCTCAGTTTAACAGTTGCGACTGTGATTTCGTTTTGACGTTCTTTAATTGTTCATAATCATAAATTGTAATAAAAAGATCATTATAGAATTTATTCAACACTTGATATGATTATGTTTACTTTTATGTTTAGAAGTCCAGGTTTAGCGAAGAGAAAATCAACACAATGAAAGGATATAACCTAAACAGATTGGACACAACCAGTCAGTAATTCAGACTCTTAAAAAAATATCATGTGTCACTGCAAAAAGGGGTAGTAAACGATTACACAATTCAACAGAGCTTTCAAAATATAATGCGATTTAAGAACTTTACAATGAAAAGGAAGAGTGATATATTGGACGTAATGTCATATGAACTCAAAAAAACTTTATTTCTCATTGCGTTTGGCAAAGGAACACGATAATTCTCTAACACAATCTACAATTTCGGAAATCGCAAAGTTTTAATACTTGCCCGATTCTGTGAACTTGAAATTCTGCAAGTAACTGATGCACTCGTGCAACCCTGCAAATATTGTAAATTCTCCTTGGAATGGATTTGTTCGAAAATACAAGTCGAAAACACTATGTTCATTTCGTTTGCCACTTTCCCAGTATGCATAAGCCATAGATACCTGGTATAAATCGGTAAGGATGGCTTGCACAATTCCGTTTTGGGGTTTCCTGGAACACGTCGAAGCCATGATTTGGTTTCTAGAAAAAGGTACGTTTATGACAGTCACGGCCTGCAGTGAATCTCTTTACTCCCCCTTGCCAACGATCAGCAGCAGCAAAGTGACTTCTAACTGAAAGGTGACTTCTTTTAAAGGCGAAGAAGACTGGGCAATCAGATATTATGAGCTATATTTAATTATGAACATTCCTTGTTAATAATTTATATTATCGCTCAATGATACCATGACTATGAAGCACCTCCTGGACTGGCTTCGGCTTCAAACTGCCTCCCTCGGCGTCTGTCCAGCCTCCTCCACAGTTTCCACGGAGCGCAAACACACAACAGCGTATCCTCGATCAAGCCCGCACCTCTGAATAAGCCCCCCTTGAATTAGCCCCAGCCAAAATGTTTTTTGCGAAATATTTGACAGCTTATAAAATAATAAAACATATTCTTGCGCAGCGAATTTTCGAGGAACACTCGAAATGGTTCTTTATTGTGCACGAACTTTGAGAATTAATTGATATAATAAACTAAATTATTGGCTCAATGAGGGGCGAATTTTGGAGAGGCGAATCAAGTATAGAAAAGCGTTTATTGAAAATTTTTTGAAAAAATAAAACAAGAATGGGGACATAAACACTGACCATCAATGCTAAAGAATAGCTGAAGAACACCAAAAACAATCTGGAGACCCAAAGAGCAACTAAACAACTAGAAATAAGTCATGTTACAAAACTAAGCAAATAGACCTCGAAGTTGTTTCCGTTGCCTTTTTAAAAAAGGAGCCTTTCATAAAGAGTGAGCCTTAACAATGGCGAGTCTTTTGTAGTGGTCCTTAGCAATGGTGAACCTTTTATAAGGAGTGAGTGTCAACAATGATGAGCCTTTATAAAGAGTAAGCCTTAATAATGTTGAGCTTTTTATAAAGAGTGAGCCTTAACAATTGTGAGCCAAGTCAAAGAGTGAAAGTCTGTAAAGAGGGCCGCCGGAGCCACGATTGCAGAAAGGTGTAAAAAGTGCCTTCTTTTGGAAAATATATTGCTGTATTTTTTCATTGCCAGATATTCTGCTTCAGAACCTAAGAAAAACAACTTAAATTTGGGCGTTGTTGGGGAACTATTCACTGAAATTTCCTTAAATCCTTACTTAGACGTGACGCAAATAGCACAAGCTCCTGTTATAAACAATATCAACTGTCAGTTTGGCAAGAAAAATTTCCTTAGTATGTTTTCAACAACAAACGCATTAGTGGAAGGTCTGCTAAAAACTTCCTTTGTTCATCGATGATCCAAGTACTACTAAACCACTGCATGATTCTTTCGATACGCATGATTCTTTCAATTCTTTCGTGTCCGCACCTTCGGCCACCTGCATGAAGACGACTTACACTTAATATTCTGTAGCCTTTAAAAAATATTTCATGCAGGTGAAAATATTTGCGTTTCAAGCGGCGTAGGGATTGGAAGATGCAAATACCAAGGGAGACTAAATTGCTTATATGTAAAAGTAAGAAAATTAAAATCATTATTCGAAGGGTCTTAAGAAAATCATAGAGACTGAAACTTAGCTTTGAAAGGAATAGGAACTGGAATTCGCTTTGAAGTAGATAGATACTAAAAATTCAAGAATTCCTTTCAGTTCTTTACATTATTCTTTGGGTTTAACTTTAAATGCTTTTGTCTATGTTGTATGTATGATTGCATCAATGTGGATTCAATGGTATGATGCAATACAATCAAAGCTGATAATTTGTTGAGTACAATATTGAGTATAATAACAAAGATTGAGCATCAACATTGCTGAGCTTCTGCAAAAAGTATGCCTTTATAAAGAGTGTTAGTTCTTCGCGGATCTCAATTCTATACATAAAATCTTTTAATAAAAGATACACATTGTTATATAAGGAATTTCTTTTTCAATTTTGGTTTAAGAACTACAGTCACTGACTAGTTCCTATATTGACGAAAAGACAATCGCATAATCACAGGGAACTATCATCTTATGTGTGAGAAGGAAGAACCGCAGGATAGGCTGTCCGCCGGATTCTGTGAATCTTGCAATGAGTATATTATTAATACGAGGATAAAATTAAGAAATAAATCAAAACGGCGACGAGAATCCAATGTTGTGAGATACAACGAGAACTATCATCTTATGTCCTCGCACATCATATGTTACCACGGCAACTACAAGAACAGGCTAGCCATTCGAGCCACGTATCAAGGGAGCTCTCCTCGTTTGGTCATAATTGATAAGAAGGCAAACCACACAAAAGCGTCTTAGATCTAAACCTAAACACTTTTTCAGCAGCAGAAAGATAAAATAGGCTTTATGACGACATCACTATCATGACAGGTATTGCATAAAAAGTTCTTTGATTAAAAACTAGCTTTCAACTCATTCAAAAGGAATAAATTCTATAAAAATGTAAAATCTAAATTTGGCTATAACTTATTTCTTTTCATTCAGTATTAAATTGCATTATCCGATTAGTTTGAATTCCGGTTTCAGTTGAACATCCTTGATAGCATTGCACCTTAGCATTCACGGCAAGCCAAATAGTAAACGATTCCATTACTCAGCTAGCAAAGGGGCGTGCAAAAGGTATTTCTTTCCTACTCAATTCACAATCGACATTTCCATCTGCTTTCTTTCAATGAACCAACCAGCTCTGAAAAATACAGCAGCAAAATGTAATGAAAACTGACATCAATCGCCACGAATAAAATTGTACCAAAAATCACTTAATCATCAAATAATTTCAATTCAAAATCTAGCAGTTTTCTTATACAATAAATTCGAGTGTGAATTCGTTGATCCATCCGAAAGGAAGGGAAAGCGTGTATAGGACTTGCCCATAATGTATTATTTCCCAAATAATCAAAAGTTGTGTTGAGACCCCGTTTACACTGTCCCGGGACAAATTTGTACCGTTACGGTTCGCAAGTGTTTAAACTGTCGCGGTTCCAAATTGTTCCGTTTAGCCGTTCCGTTTACACTGTACCAGTACGACCTTAATTGAATGGTAGAACAATGTTTAGAAGAAGCTGTATTTAGTCAACCGAGGCTTTTATTTTGCCGCCGAAGTCAACAATCTAAATTTTATTGAGAGCTAAAATGGAGCGGAAGGCCGATAAAAACTTTACTTGGACGGACGACAAGGTGGCTTTAATTTTCAGTGTTATTTTAGACTACAAAACTGCAAAGTCCAATGAAGGCTTGAACTGGGAAACACTACAAGCTTTTTCTGTCGTCGTCTTGTCTTCAGAATGTCCTTTTCTTCAGAATTTGACAACGTAGTTACGCCACAATCAAAGCCTCGATTACCTCAAACAGCCATACAAAAGACCTCTTTGTGAATCCGTGACAATATCGTCTCGGATAGGTGCTTACACTGTCCCGTTCAAAAACGGAACCGTGACGGTACGAAATTCGTTCGCTTTCAAAGCAGGGTGAAAAACTGTTCCGGATAGCAGAGCAAAATCGTCTCGGTTCCACAGTGCCAGTGTAAACGGAAGGGTGAACCGTGACAGTTTTGTCACGGTTCCAAACTTGCACCAAATTTTCGAATGCTTCTAATTGAAATAACAAAACGTAACTGTTTAAAATGAAACTATTTCTAATCTAAACGCATGTTTTGATAGTGCTCACAACTTTTTCGTCTTTCCCTTTCTCTTCAAGGGATTTCAAAACGAAGCCTGTCTTTAGGTTAGATCCAAAATCGCAATTTGCAATAGGTTTGGTCAAATATTCCCCAGGCCCCGAAAGCAATACAGCGGAATTACCTGTTATTAACTTAGAAACGTGGACAGTCAATAGTGTGCTGGTTGCCTATGAAGACATAACATAACGCAGTTTACTGAAAATGTTCTACAAACTTTGAAAATATAATATTACCCAATCCTGCAGGCAAAAAGCTTTAGTTTTCTCAAATGTTTGCTATTTTTCAAAGCCATTTTTAAGTACTGTACCACCAAAAGATTGTTTACCCAATCTTTATCCAAAGGGAGTGCTTCAAAAATTCTTTCTCAGATATGAAACTGTGACAAGAAATAACTAAATTTTCGCACGAAAATCTCTCACCCGGGACGCCATTTAGCCGTCTTTATTTTAAGCTTCGGGGTCTAGATTTTAAATACTTTGTAATCGAAACCTCTTTAGCACTTTATTCTCTTGCTTCCAGTATTCGTTTGTTGTGAATCTGTTACTACCTTCAACTACAGATTTGGAGATCTTGTAATACGTTCGTTTTTATGGTCGTTGCCTATCCTCAGTGGCAAAGAAGTTTAGCACCATGATTGCTAGTTCACTTCTACGACATTGCAATTTTTGGTAATGGAATTAATCATATTTACATTTGTCTGAGCTGATGTCCTCTGCTCGTCATTATTTTCATTTTTAGTGGATTGTGTCGGCAGCCTTTTTGTGTCTCACCTCTAAGTGGCTCTTTTTTATTTTGATCGATAACTCAGGGTTAAATTAACCTCCGTGTGGTTTAAACAGACTTTCATCCATTCCTTCCCCGCTGATATCCCTGGTACGAGCACCTCGCCTTTCGAACTTTGGTAAAAAATGTTAAAAGTGAAGCTGCCATATAATCTTAATCTTCAAACTAGTAAAACATGCAAAAACAAACCAATTTTTCCTTCTTTCTCCAACTTCTTTAGATGATGCTCGACATTTACTTCAGCTGCGTGGTAAAGCTCCGGTCTTGTGTCCTTAAATGAGAATGAACATCGAGGAAACAACGCACATTCACTTAGGCGGTGACAAGGAAAACCCAATTGTACGCTATATCAAGAATAAGCCCATAAATCCATCATATCAAATACTAGACTTTTTAGAATATATTATTTTTATTTGGAATCAATTACGATAATTTTCATGAAAAAATGACAAGATGACCTCTGCATCTATTTCTAGACACTGTCACGTGTTTGCATTTATCAAATCTATATATGTTGTAACCTATATAAACAAAATTGACACGAAATATAAAACACACCGACCGCAAATCCTAATGTACAAAAATAAGCTAATTGAAAACAATTTTAGGAAATTATATTGAAAAATAGGACGTCTATGTAAATGTCACAAAACCAGCACTTTGGAATTACTGATACCACCTTGACTTCGACTTTCCTTTTAGATTCGAAAATGTGTAAAAATCAGCAGCAGTTGGCGAATCAGCTAAGATACAACAATGATACAAAGACGAATAGCCACAGTAACGCGGATCTGCAGCCAGTCGAACATATCAGCAAACTCTAGTTACTGCAAATGCCTACAAGTACTTTATGTGATAAAAAGTTTTTTGTTTCACGCCACTTTGACATTGTACCAAGAGCAAAATAATGATTACGCTTACATAAACTTGATACAAAGATAGTTAGACGATAATATAAATTATTTGAATAAAGAAGTTCTATGACCAAAAAAGTTAGCAAACTAAAATAAAAGCGCCTTTGGAAAAATGCAGAATGCCCTACAAAATGCACAGTAGCAAAATGCTGTACGGGCCAGCAAAGAAAGAATACAGGAAAACGATACACTTAATCTGAATTCTTTTCTTCGGGTTCTTTATATAACGAAGCGGATACATTCTCTTGTTTTTGTACATTAGAGATTTCCAATAGAAAAAACCACTTACGACGTAAATGATTCTCACAAGCGCAGATGCAGACAAGGGTTTTGCTGACGATCGTATCGTGTCCAAAATCTGCAAAACAATCGTGAAGAAATAAAACAAAAATCAATTGTGTTGCATGAGAAATTGTCAAATTGGGAAATTAAAAAATAGGAGAATTATTTGAATTGATTTCCCGAACAACAGGAAAAATAGGAAATATCAATGGGCAAAAATTAACAAAAATCAAACCTGTTTTTCCCGCAAATTTCTGTGTTCAACGTACTTTTCAACAACGCTAGTCGCATTTTCGACGACAGGCCCATGGCCCGGGTATATTTTCTGCGCTTTGAGACTTATCAATCTCTGCAATGAATGCATGTAGTCGTGCAAATCTTCAAATTTCTGAAAAGGGAATTAACAAATTCTGGAAAGACATAATGAAACAGTTCGAGACAAAAGAGAACAAATTTTCGTGAAATAAAGACACAGCTTTTAATTGAATACGACACAATTGTTATTAAGCTGGGTGGTTTAAATATATTAACATTTTATATAAGGATCGAAAACAAATAAAATTCTCCAATTCGATTTCTTTCACAATCATAGACGCAGGAACTAGAGGTCCAGGGGGCATGCCCCCCACTTTCCAGAAAAAGAGGTAAAGTACTTATTTGCAGCTAAAGGAGGCGCCCCTGTTTCGCCTTCATACTAGTATGCCAACCTTTGGAATACTTCTTACGTCTATATTCAAAATTAAGCAATACAAAATCACATACAGTTCAAGGAGAGCCCTTCCGTCCATTAAATATGATTGCGTTACTACCACAAAGGAGTTCTGTTATTTATGAGTTAACGGGCCAGAAAAATTCTGGCTATGTAGGCTGCCGAAGATTTGGGGATATAATAAAACAATCCTTCCAACAAAAGAAACAAAAATGCCTCTTTAAGAGAACAGCCTTTTCAAGCTTGTTGTCTGAAACCATGCTGGAACATCGACCAAAACCCAGTTTGTGCCAAAACTATAATGGCGACATGTTTCGGATGATTGGCAGAGCTCGGGTTTGGTTCCATCTAGCAGTTTAGAATCTAGCAATGGAAGCGCCGCTTTGTGTGGAAAGAAAAAGCTCGTTTTCACCCTTGGACTCCATTGGTGATATTTCAATATGCAAGGCAATGATTGGCATAATTCGATCCACAACTGGGTTTATATATATTTGTATATTCTAGCTTAGAGTTTTCGATCACTAATCTGATGGTTTATACACTGAAGAGTTTCAGACGAAAAGCTTAAGCATGTTTCGAAATGTAATTACAAATTGATACTATAAAAAAATTAAAAAATGCTGTAAGAACACAATGTCTGGAACATGTACTACACAAATGAAGCAGCCACAGTTGCAATGTTTGAGTTACTTTTGAGTGCTGGATTCCCAAAATTATACATCTTTTACAGTAGCTAATGCAAATTGAATAAGAATGGAAAAACTCAAATTAGCACTTACTGCAGTACCTTGTCCTAGTACACAGTCCCCTGAAAATATCGCATTCTCTTCCACCAAAAGAAGGGCTATGTGATCAGATAAGTGCCCTGGGGTGTAAATCACTCTCAGAGTCGCACCTTCTGTCTTTATTTCCTCGTTATCATTCAAAAAGTTGTACTGCAATTTTCCATTTCCGATTTTATCATTAAAATCTGGTGCTTGAAACTTCGATATTTTATAGCCATCCACTACAAAACGAGACGAGTTCTGTAAAACTCACAAATTGCTTAAACTGGAGTAAAACCCAATTATTCAGTTGCTTTGCACCCTATTTATAAAATTAGGTTAGCAAAGCAGCCAGTGCGCAGGCCCAGCAGCAAGTGCGCAGGCCAAGCAGCCAGTGCGCAGGCACGGCAACAAGTATGTAAGACAATGTAGGTAAGCTTAAAAAAATAAAGTCATATATACATGGGGCTTTTGTACAGCATAATTCCAAAATGGCTAAAAAAACAGAAACATAATACATGATACTAAAGTATACAAATTGTCAAACGATGAGCAAAAGGCTGTAAAAAGCAGGAGAATGACCAAAACCATGTTGCGGATGGAGCGCCATGTTTGATGAGCACCCAGGTTGGACAATCGGTGCTGACTGACCTCTGGCAAAGGCAAAGTTGAAGTGTCTAACAGAGAAAATGAACTCTCTCTATCTTTGAAAACTGGGGTCGGCTGTTTGCTGTTGACTGATTCGAAAACACCGAAATGAAAAACTGCACTTTTCATCTCTCCCATGTCTGCCCCATGACTTGTAAATTTTCTCTTTGCTATACATTGTAGCATTTTGACCCCAGGGGGGGGGGGCACTCTGCACATAGACATACAAGGGGGGGGAGTAAGTCCAAGAAATTTAAAGGCCACCCAAAAATATCAGCTCATTTTCAATAAGACCCAAAAATATCAGTTTTACTTATATCTTGTACCCAAAAATACATTTGATTCGGATATGGAAATCTCACGAATACCCAAAAATATCAGTGTTTCTAAATTTGATACCTAGAAATATCAGAATTGTATCTACTATTTTCGCAGGACCCAAAAATAACATTTTTGACAAATATTTAACCCAAAAATATCACTTTTGGCAAACATTTGACCCAAAAATATCGGACTGACCCCCCCGTATGTCTGTGTGCCAAGTGCCCCCCCCCCTGGGATTTTGACACAACATAGCCGTTATTTTCTGAAACAGTTTCTGTCTGATGCTTTTGGGAAAACGCATTTCAATGCCAACCATTAGCCTTTCTCAAGGACTTAATATTTTGATTGTAAGGATCAAAGTTTTTTTTCACAGATTGAAGTATGAGCGTTGATTGAGACCCGCTTTCCCAATGAAAGGAATTCCAAGGAATATGTGGATGCTTCCCTTATCTGAAGAGATTTGTTCTTGAAATGAACCAAACAACCAAAATCCATAAAAACGACCTTGTCAACCATTTTACATTGATTCTGGGTTTAAAATGTTCCTTAATAAGAAAGTATTCATGCACACACACATTTCACTATTACTAGATGTGGTGACTAGAACGATTCAACAAAACTTAGCTGCAGAAAAAAATACAGAAACAATAAAAGCTAGCTGCCAGAGATTTTTACAAACTGTTTCATCTGACAATCACAACACGGAAGCTAAAAGAAGGTTGCAATAAGCCCAGTAAATGCTAGTTTTCTGTATAAAATGGTAAAAATCAAGCATTCTTCATTTCGGCAATTTTCTATTAGAATTTTAGAACAAATCACTTTCATTGTTCTCCATAAGCTTTTAGAAAATACTTGGACAATCGGGTGTTCATGGAAGATAGGACTTAATGTTAGAAAAGGTATGTTAAAGTGCCATATATGGTCAGTTACTGGTGATAAGTACAACAATGGAAAAAGGCTTGAATCTGCAGAAATGTGGTTCTGGTAAAGAATGACGAAATATCATGAACAAAGATACTGACAAATGAATAAGTGCTGGATAAGCTGGGAATAAAAAACAGGTGTTGATAACTGTCAGAAGAAGGCAAAGTACTTATATTGGCCACGAGTTAAGAAAAGAAGGAATATAGAAAGAAAGATAATATAGGGTGAGATGGCAGGTAAAGAGTGAGAGAAAACAAAGGTCCAAATGTTAAATAGGAAGGTAAAGAGATAAGGTTTCAAAATTGAAAAATATCTTGGAAAGATAACAAGAGACAGGATAAAACGGAGATGGGGTACATCACGATCCATCTACGGCATTCGATGACGTGTTATGAGATGAAGAAGAAGAAACTATACTAAAGTAATATGCATTATATTTCTGTTTGCTCGTACCATTTTGAGAATTAGGTGACAATCATAAAACTCTAGTCTATTAGATTAAAAATGTTGTCACATGTAGACATCACTACAATCCTTCATGGCAAACAAAATGGAATGAAACATGCTAAAAATCAACAGATATTTCAAAATTAAAATGAAGAATTCTTATCTCATGAAAAAAGCAGCACCAAAGAAACTAAAAAAATGAAAAAAAAGACGCAAAGCTTATAAAACCTTTTGGAAAATGGTTGGTAACATCTTCGATTCCACCCACGTGATCCAAATGCCGGTGGCTGATTAGGATTTCTTGAATTGTACATTGGAACCTTTTCAAGGCATCTTTAAGGTTTGCGATGTATTCTGGGACATTTGGGTGGCCAGTATCCAATAAAATCTTCCTAAAAAGGCATAAACATTTAGGGAAATATTAAGCCGACGATGTCTGAAATTTGAGCGTTTGTTTAGGCACATCTTTCATATGCAGCTTAGCAGGCACCGAGGAGAAGGGAGGCTGGGGGGGCTATAGCCCCCACTTTTTGCCAAATATACAAAAAATTTACTAATGAATCACCAGTCCAGCCAGTTTTTAATCGGTTTTAGCCCCCCTCACTTTTCTCAACGCTCTGCGGTGCCTGCAGGTAAAATCATCAACATGCCTGTTCTAGAAAAAAGATACTAAAAAGGCTTTCAGCCAAATTGCTGAATTTTGTGACAGAAATGGTAGTAAGGAGTCATAAAACGAAATTGTTGGAATAACAAATCTAAACACTTTTCTCAAAATTTAAGTTGTCAACAATATGTTGGCAAAGCATGATACATGAGTCATATATTTTCCTTAAATTGTTAGACATATATGCTACTAATTAATCTACCACTGATGTTCGCAAAAAATTGAAGTTATTTAACAAAACAACAATCCAGAGCTGGACCAACCAAAAGCTGCAGCACTTGAAGCTGTATCTAATTCATACGAAGATTACAGTAAAATCAGAATAAAAAAACGCCAATATCACAACAGTTTGGCTAGGCCTATAGCAAAGGACTACTGGCAGCATTGCAGCACACGAAACTTTGCTTCAAAAATGGATGCTTCAAAAACGACAGATTCTGGATGAGTTCTGGCTGAAGTCATTTCTTATTATCGCTTCATGTCAGGTCGTCGAAAAATTATTGATTTTTTAACCACAATAGAAAAGGAACCATAAGCTCGCGAAATCGGTCAGAACTGTTCATTCGGAAGATAGAGTCTCTCCATGAAAATACAAACGTTGCATACTTTCCTTGGATCCCATGAAGCGTGAAACTCGGAGTAGAAAATTAGAACCAACCTGTTGTGTACACCAAATAGCGTGTACAGCTCTGCCTATACGGTATAGAGCACTTTATTCCCCGGCCTCTGACATCCAAAATTTCAACAGTTGGAGGCCAGAAGGCCTGGATGGTAATTTTGATAAAACTCGATATGCGGACAACTATAACCAGAGTCTTAATGGTCGGAAGTGGTGCACAGAAAGAGCTTGCAAAACTGAGTAAAATCAAAGTTTCACTAATCATGACCGTCATTACGTTTTAGAATGGCTAGAGGCTGATGCTCTTGTTTCATCAAATTGGTTTCCTGAAAACTTTATGAAATTGAATGAATGGAAGTGTTATCTTCTAAACTTTTGGCACAATACCAGGGTGCATTCCATTTACTTAGGCCTTAAGGTCTTCGGCGTACACCCAGGTTTTCTTCGGCGTTCGGCGTGCAAACCAATAAAAAATATTTTGGTGTACCTAAAATTTTCGTTAGTTGGCATGCTAAACATGAAGCCATGTACATAGTTAACGTAAAATAAAGACTCATACACCAAAGTTTTCTTTAATAATCAGTTTTCTTTGTCTGGTGCAACATTGTTTAAATTGTTTTACTAACTGCTTTTATATTTTCGGTGTACCTAAACAAACGCCCCGGTGGAGCTTCGGCGTACAGTTGACATGGAATGCACCCTGGGCACAACATCAACCACCGGAGTATATGAACTTGAATCTAGTGCGCTAACTGTAAACAAATTATTTATATTTGCAAATTATTATATACTTTGGTATAAGGACTCTTTTCCTATTTGTTTTATATTCACAGGACAAGCTGTAAGGCAGTATTTAATATTGACGCGTAGACCCAAAAGTGAAATCATTTGCTGAGACCCCGGTTAACATCAACTTTGGGTTAAATTAAGACCTTTGGTGAAATTTCAGACATTCCAATCAGATTTATAAAAGTTATTGCGTAAACTTCACCCAAACTGACCACTTTATAAGGCTTAAGTATGGAAAGTGAAAAACTATTTTTTTTAAAAACATGAAATCATTTGCTGAGACCCGCGTTAACATAAACTTTGGGTTAAATTAAGACCTTTGGTGAAATTTCAGACGATTCCAATCAGATTTACAAAAGTTATTGCGTAAACTTCACCCAAACTGACCACTTTTTAAGGCTTAAGTATGGAAAGTGAAAAACTATTTTTTTTAAAAACGTGAAATCATTTGCTGAGACCCCCGTTAACATCAACTTTGGGTTAAATTAAGACCTTTGGTGAAATTTCAGACGATTCCAATCAGATTTACAAAAGTTATTGCGTAAACTTCACCCAAACTGACCACTTTATAAGGCTTAAGTATGGAAAGTGAAAAACTATTTTTTTTCAAAACGTGAAATCATTTGCTGAGACCCCCGTTAACATCAACTTTGGGTTAAATTAAGACCTTTGGTGAAATTTCAGACGATTCCAATCAGATTTACAAAAGTTATTGCGTAAACTTCACCCAAACTGACCACTTTATAAGGCTTAAGTATGGAAAGTGAAAAACTATTTTTTTTAAAAACGTGAAATCATTTGCTGAGACACCCGTTAACATCAACTTTGGGTTAAATTAAGACCTTTGGTGAAGTTTCAGACGATTCCAATCAGATTTACAAAAGTTATTGCGTAAACTTCACCCAAACTGACCACTTTTTAAGGCTTAAGTATGGAAAGTGAAAAACTATTTTTTTTAAAAACGTGAAATCATTTGCTGAGACCCCCGTTAACATCAACTTTGGGTTAAATTAAGACCTTTGGTGAAATTTCAGACGATTCCAATCAGATTTACAAAAGTTATTGCGTAAACTTCACCCAAACTGACCACTTTATAAGGCTTAAGTATGGAAAGTGAAAAACTATTTTTTTTAAAAACGTGAAATCATTTGCTGAGACACCCGTTAACATCAACTTTGGGTTAAATTAAGACCTTTGGTGAAGTTTCAGACGATTCCAATCAGATTTACAAAAGTTATTGCGTAAACTTCACCCAAACTGACCACTTTTTAAGGCTTAAGTATGGAAAGTGAAAAACTATTTTTTTTAAAAACGTGAAATCATTTGCTGAGACCCCCGTTAACATCAACTTTGGGTTAAATTAAGACCTTTGGTGAAATTTCAGACGATTCCAATCAGATTTACAAAAGTTATTGCGTAAACTTCACCCAAACTGACCACTTTATAAGGCTTAAGTATGGAAAGTGAAAAACTATTTTTTTTAAAAACGTGAAATCATTTGCTGAGACACCCGTTAACATCAACTTTGGGTTAATTAAGACCTTTGGTGAAGTTTCAGACGATTCCAACCAGATTTACAAAAGTCATTGCGTAAACGTCACCCAAACTGACCACTTTATAAGGCTTAAGTATGGAAAGTGAAAAACTATTTTTTTTAAAAACGTGAAATCATTTGCTGAGACCCCCGTTAACATCAACTTTGGGTTAAATTAAGACCTTTGGTGAAATTTCAGACGATTCCAACCAGATTTACAAAAGTCATTGCGTAAACGTCACCCAAACTGACCACTTTATAAGGCTTCAGTATGGAAAGTGAAACAATTTTTTCTTTCAAAAGTCGTAAAAAGTTCTCAAAACATTCGTTACGCCAAGGATATGTTCATTCAAAATGTTTTATAAAGTTTCAGTTAAGTTTATAGAGAAACGACAAAGTTATTGCGTAAATACGGATTCAGTTTTCCAGTTGGAAGGCTTCAGTATGGGAAACGAAATGTAAAATTTTAAAGGAAGATCACAATTTTACCAAATCCTCTGTTAGCATGTAAACTGGGATTGGAAAAGTTACGTAGCAAGCATTCGGGACAATCTTCCTAAGAACGAGAAACTTATTGTGTAAAAATAAATTTTTGCAAGACGGCGAATCTAACTCATGGCCTAAGTCGAAATTCAACATTGTGATGCTCAGTTCAGCTTCTACAAGACGTAACAACAAAAACGAAGCATACGACAATACACTTACGAAGGTATACTTTAATGTTGACACCTTTGTTTTTAACCCTCTAGCACAGATTTCTTATACCGAGTCATTTTAGTCCGCCGAATGTCGTACGCTAAATAGCGGAACGACCCAAAACACAGAATCAATAATGAAAAATGAAATGAAAATGTGAAACCCCACCTTCGCCCAGTCCCGATCAGATAGGTATTTGTTCCTTGCAAAGTCATTGGCATCGGGTTGCATCCTAATACTCGAATCACTCTGCAGGACAGCTGCTCTAACTTCGGAATGAATTCCAATGAGCCTGTCACAAGCGCCATTTTGAAAGAACCAAGTTTCAACGGCAGGTGTAAAACGCAGGTCACGCAGGTTTACAAAACGCAGGTTAAATTGTGCGGGTCATATAAGTGGCCATAGGCATGAGGTTCTCGGCTTACAACCGTTTGCGTAAAAATCAGAAGTCGCGCATGTCTTTGGTAGAGAATACAGCAGCAGTGGGCAAACGTTGGCTGAGGCTATCAACACTTTTTTTATAAGAAAAATTTCATAAGAACAGAAACCTCAAAATTGGTTAAAAGTTAAGAACGAATAATAAGAACAAACGAGATCGGCCTTCAGTGGCGTACCCAAGGGGGAATGGAGGGGGTCCGGACCCCCACACTTTTCTAAAACATGGTCCTCGAGATTTGTCCAAAAACGATGTAAAATTCCTTGGGGGGCGGGGGGGGGTGGGTAGTATACTGTATGCTTGTGTCAATAACAATTGTAAAATGCTTTGCTATTTACCGTAGCTAACATGAATAAAATAATGGGGGGAAATTTTGCAAAAAGGGCGTTTCCCCGCATTTGCGAGTGTTTGAAGGGCGTGGTCCAAAAAATTTGTGGGGGCTACGCCCCAGACCCCCCACACCGGCAACCCTGGGTACGCCACTGTCAGCCTTACATCATACAGGGGCTCCGACACAGGTTGGAAAGTAGAGGTGAGGGGGCAACGGAAAATTTAATAATCATAAAAAGATTTTCAAAAAGTCTATTGCTTTGCCGATGGAAATCTTTTTTTTTCGTGAAAACACACACACCCGGCAAGTCATCATCAGGTACCATCTTCTATCAGGTACCATCTTCTACTCTACCATGACCCTCAAACTATCCCAAAATCTGAGTTTTGGTTTGTTGTCATGGTCATAGATAAAACTAAGGGGCTTATAGTAGAGATGGGCCCCTAGAACCACCTCTACAGTGTTTTTGAAGGGACACCATCCCTCTTTCCAGGAGTTCTTCCGCCCGAAGCCGTTGACCCCTGGAGTCGTAGCTCATTCGCCCTCCTTGCCGGTCTCCCGCCGAGTTAGCCGTTGGCCATCGCTCGTAGCCCTGAGCTAGGGTACCAGTCGTGTCAGGCTGGACCTGTAAGCTAGTGGAGGGAAGGGACGCTTTGAATCCCCATTCATGTCCTGTCGGAGCATGCCACTGCCCTGGTGAATGCTAAATGAGATTTTAACTGAATAGATTGGTCATCTGAGTTATTTCTGTTAGTTTATTTACCGTATCTGAGAAATATTTTTTGATAGGTTATATTTCTAGCAAACAAATAAGTAACGTCACTTTCTGATCATAATATATATGCCTTTTAGGTTGACTTTGCTTAAGCTGCAGTGTTTACTTTTATCTAATACAAAGCTTTTATCTAAAACTCCTTGACACCATAAAACGATCAAAGTTTAAACCAGTGGCGGCTCTTGCTAATGGGCATCTGGGGCAATGCCCCCTCAAAAAGATTCAAAGGAAATCTATGATATTCATATTTAATTTTAAAGATAGTCTTACTGTGGTTAATTATATAGGTTTGTATCTCTTCTAGAAAAAGCTCCTTGCTATCCCGTCTCGTCCTTAGCCTCGCTTCTGGCCCGCTAGTGCCTTGAGCGATGATGCCATTTTACAGGCAAAGTTTTTTTGCCCCTAGCCGACATGCGCACAAGCTAATTTTCGACCTCGAGCATTGCGAAACGCGGCCTGTGATTGGCTTATTTGGAGGAATTCGGGGCAAGAAAAATTTTGCCCATAAAATGACATCATCGCTAAACAACAACCACATCTATATATGCTTTTTCTTCTGTGCTCCATGACGATCAACATCGAACCATGAATACAGTGAAAAATTTGCAAACTCGACCTTTCTATCGATTATCGCAATATTGATGGTCTGCCCTCCCAACTGTGAAAGTCACGAGCCGCCACTGGTTTAAACTATGGCTAATTTGAATTGATCTTATTTTCCCCGCACTCCGTTTAACTTATTAGTCAATAACGAGAGATAACGAGGCAGATTTACTAGCAAATTCAGAAGATAGAAGGGTTTGTAGGGCTTCTCTTCTACATGCAGCCAGCCACGACGCAATACTGGTTCATTAATATCCCGTGCAATAGTAGCCTCCCTTCAGATTCTATGCAATAAAAATTTGCTCAGTAAATTTAGGGGTTAATGCATTGAATATGTTCAATGATATGGTAAAATAAAGAAATATATAAAGTTAAACAGATATTGCCGAAGACCATAGGGGAAGGGCCCATAAGAAGAGACGCCCCAAAAACAGTTTTGGAAGAGGGGAGGGGAAATGAAATAAATTTAAATAAACTAGGTATAATATTTCACGGTTGATTTTAACATGTTGATGATACTTTTTATATGGACATATAACCTTATGACACTCTCTGAGATATTTTTTTAATGGCTCTCTGAAACAGTTGGTTGCATCGTCTCGCTACAAGATTAGAAAATGGTTTGTTGTTGTTGCGGTTGATTGGGTAACTGTTGTCATGGGAAGCGTAGTCACAATTTTGTGTAGTCACAGGTAACGATCAGTGCGCGCAAAATGGCAACCACGGAGAAAGGTTTGTGCTAATTTTCTGTTATATTTTTGGTTCACTTAGCATTTTTCTATACGTGGACGGTGAATCTATTTTTCATATTTTCTTTACAGAAAGAATTGACAGAATAAACGAATTGTCTCGACCAAAGCCAGTCCCTGAAGGGTTCTTGGACGACAGGTTCGTAACTTTTCTTAACTTCATGATCTTAACTCAAATTTATTTATTTCAAGAAATCTTAAGACCTCTTCTTGCAATTGCACAGCGATGTATTAATCTGAATAAAGATTTTTAATACGTAGATGGACTGCATAGCTCGTTTTACATGTGGTTTAACATGTATTCAAAACCAACGGCAACCACCAGCTCACACTTTTAACATTGTTACGTTTATCAGATTAGCATGCATCAAGCTGTAATGTTGTTAGTAACGAAAGAAAATTTATCACCGCTACATGATCGCTTAAGATTATCATTTATGACTCCAGAAAAGCAATATTTAGCCTCCATACGATAAACTCTTCATTTCATCGTCATGTTTTTCGATCAGGATTTCGGTTAAGGCTTGATATGGATCTCCTCAGACCTTTTCATAACTGGCAATCTTTTGCCACTTATATTCTCCCCAAATCTACTGACGTATCAACTTGCCCTTTTGTTGGCTTTGTGTATTTATTGACTTGATAGATATGACTTCTCATTAATCTTCAAATAATTTTGGATATGGTATTTTTTACAATTTCAAAAGTATAGGTTATCTTATAACAATAGTAAATTTCCCAAACTGTAGGTGTCCTAAATTTCCCCTGTCCCAATTTAACGTGGTTCACCCTATAAAGGCTCCATAGTTTTGTTGGCATATACGTTTCTTACAGCTTCAACACATGTTGTAGAAATGCAAGTCAAAATTGAAAAGTCACAATATTTTATGTTTAATTTTATATGTCCTATCTCACTTGGCATATATTTTGACATATGTCATATATTCTGTATTGAATTACCAGGGTGTCCAAAGTTGAAATTAAAACCCTCATGTAAATGTTGGTTTTGTCTCTTATCTAACTTCAGGAGGTCTTTGTATTGGGACCGTTATGATAACATTGTGAAGGACTGGAATGGTGGAAATGTAGCAACTGTATTTGGTAAGAAAAAATTAAATGTACATTTAAGGAAACTTTTAGTTTTTCTCATGCATCTATGAACTATGTTCTCATTTAGTTGCAACAAATGTATGAATGAGCTTGTAGAGACATATTATTTTCTGGCTAGCCTTATTTGTGAAATTACATATGCTTATGTTTGTATTTTTTAATATTCTAAACTTATTTTAACATCAAATCCTACTCTGAAATACACATAACATTTTGATTTGTCTGAATATTAGGGGCATACATCATTTTAGCAAGAGTTTCTGTAGGAAGCCAGCAAATAGCCTCTTTCCTTGGCAATTTTGTAAAGCAGGGCTACTAATGCTTAAGCCTTTTTGCTTTGAGAAGTGAACTGAACTGAACTAAGCCTTCACAATCAATCCGTGGTTTGGCAGGAAAAAATGGAGAAAAATATCTTCCCTTTTTCTTTTCCCACAGCTATGACACCAAGACTTGACACAATGATTCAGCCAAAAGGATGGCATAGAGATTTTGTTGGTGACAGGTAATCATTTCTTTTCTATTTATAAACCTAAAAGACATTTACCTTAAGAAAATGTGCTTTTTGGTGTTTAAACTCAGACAATTATGTTGTACCAGTTTCCTTTTTTCTCAGAATTTCATCAATTTTTTCTCTGTGCCAAGTAAAATAACTTTCAGGCAGTCAATTTTATAATTAGTTCAAGCTCTGTGACAGTAAATTTTCTAGCTTTAACAATTCCAATCCATAGTTTATTTGATTTCACTGATTTCTGATACAGGCCAAGCCCAATCTGGGTGGTGAGTAAACAGGCAAGAAATGCAACAGCCACAGCTAGAGTTGAAAGCTTGTCTGAAGCAAAAGCTGTCCACAAAGACTTTAGACCTGAAAAATCTGTTTATACCGAGATCAGTGAGGCAGCCAAAAATGCAGAAGCTAGCCAAAGAGTGGATATTTTGGCACGTTCAAAAACATACAACGAGTTGCCAATAAAACCAAACTCAAGCTGGGACTGGGGAGAGTGGGAATCAGATATTCCAGAGGCAGCAAAAAAATCAGAAGCATCAGAGAGAGTTCAGCTGCTTGCAAGACCAAAGTCATTGCACCCCAGATATCAAGAGTGTCGCTCGGTCTCATGGGCTGTGTCAGAACAAGCAAAGAAAACCTTGCCATCTTTGAGAATCCAGAAACTTGCTAGACCAAAAAGTAGAAGCCAGTATCAAGAAGATTACAATCCAAACTGGTTTAAAGTTTCACCATCAGCGCGAGTAGCTCATGCCAACCCAAGACTGTCAGAACTAAGTACTCCAATACCACGTAAAGTTAGACAAAAGAAAGTGTTGACATCTAAAGGAGCTTAATTTTATAGTTAAGAAATAATTTGTGATAACCATGTATATAAATTACGGAAATTCAGTTTGAAATGTATTGTAATGTTGTAGTTAAAGATTTTCAACTTGAGTCACTATTTAAGGTGTTTTATCAGCAAGCCAATACAGTAAAGCATAAATGAGTGCATTTAAAAATGTCTTTGATTGAATAATCTGCTCTCAAAATATTATTTTTAACAGCCAATATCTATACTAGGTCTTCAGTTACCCTTATTTTTATTCTTGCACTTTACTAAGTTTTGATAAAGTATGATATTTATACCCATCAAAATTTCCTTTATTTGAAGACTTTTCCTGGATCTAAACATATTCACTTGTTTTAATATCCAACAAATGCTAAATGATTGAAAACAGATAATATCATGAATTAAGTGACACTTTGTATGTATATTGTATATCCATAAGCAACCTTAGACAAGACCAGTTATTCTTTATTTCCTCTATGTTTATCTAAGATTTCTTGCTCTTCTTTCATTCAAATTAAATTGAAACTGTAGACCCGGGATGTCAAACTCAATTGCATAGGGGGCCAAAATCCAAAAAGCACTTGAGGTTGTGGGCCAAACAGGATAAACATTTATTGAACACATTTGATAAACACAATAATCATAATTAACTCGCGGGCCAGATATAGTTACACACCTGCCCGAATGTGTTTGACACATATGCTGTAGACTTGATGATCAGAAACTTCTTAGATTTAACTCTGAAACTATTTTGATTTTCTAAAAAAAGCTCCGTCTACTGGCAGAGAAAAGAATGATGTGTGAGATTTTTTCCTTGCCCCTGTATATATTACCGCCGCTTTTTCACAATTTCACACTTTGCTTGCTTGTTTATCTATTTGTTTTCCCATAATGAATTTGTTGTTCTATTCTGTAAATACAAAGAATTGTAAGGATTTAAATTGCAATGCCAGACCTCAGTAAGATTGCTTAATTCTGGATTGCAATAAGAGTGTCTACGGGACTTTTCGTTCCATTCCAAATGTCGCTATCATTTTTTGTTTAATTATTAACTTAATTGTTAGCGTCTTATAAGTAGTTGCTTCAAAGGTGAATAATGAGCTTAATTATAAAGGGGTTTTTTATTACATAATTCTCAAATGATAAATGAGGTTTTCGTTGACACAGTCTGTCGCAGTAGCTTGTTCATACTCCTGACATTTTCATTAAAATTGAAGCTATCAGGCAAAGTATGACCAAAACTGCAATCAAGCTTATCCAAAAAATCACTGTGATAATCTTTCACTTTACCCACAAACATTATGCCCAGTAGAAGATAAAGATCCTCAGGGACCACTAGACAGAGATTTCTTATATAATTTTTAGAGCGTGATAGCACCAACACACTTTCCATAAGCGTATAAGGTGCAGAAGAAATTCCGACAGAGTCGTCCTGGCTATCTTAAACAGGGGGCCTATTATAGGGGGACCAAAAGCCGCAGAACCGTGCAAAAATCAACCAAATGCCGCAATCCGCAATGAAATTAAGCGCGAAGACGCGGCCGCGATAGCAAAAGAGGCCCTATAAAGGGTTTTTGAAATATGAAGTAATTAAAGTTTTCGGGGAGAGAATATGACTATTTAGATTTTTCGGTTTTGAAAAAACTTTGGTTCCCAGCATGAAATATGAAATAACAAAATAACTGAATACATCTTTGAATGTTGTGTTAGAATTATCTATTTGATAACAGCATTGACTCAAGTGACTTTTGATGTGTAGAGCTTTTAGGATACCATATTACGCCTTGGTTGCTCTTTTAAATTTTTCAAACTTTTTTGGGGCATTTTCTCACAGGAGGCGCTTGAAAGAAGAGGCGGCTTTTCATACTTCATGATAGCATAGAATCTACCACAAATAGTTTTGGCTTATATTATCTCATCAAAATAGACAAAAATACCAGATAGCATCATAAAAGTATTTTTATCTACCTCAATTGTTCCACAACTTTATACTATGAATTCTTTCTAATACAACTAAACAACAGTTTTGTAAACCATTTAAGTTGCAGGATTGGTTTGCTGATAAAATCTGTCTTCTAAATTTTCAAATCTCCAAACAGATATTGTTCATTTTTCAATTCTTTTTATCTGAGTCTAGACATGTTTCCCGCGAGGCTATTCTTATTTTAAACAAATTAGATGAAGACTGGCCCCTTCAGGTTGTACCCTCCACGCAAAAGACTTTAGAAGTTTTGATGCGTGTACGTTTTTCGAGTTTCTTTAGTTGTTCCCAAAAAACAAGTTGAGCAAAACAAAGATGGATTTCTCATCCAGTGTCCTTAGATTCCCCTCAAAAGTACCAAAGGATCACCACAGTTCCAAAGAGAACCAATTCCCTATTTTTACCTAAGTACGGGGTCCTTTGGCTATTCCTGAACATATTCTTTATACGAACAATTTTCTTGCGGTACAGAATTTGAAAATGGCTTTGAAAAAAGCAAACATTTTACAACATACTAAAAGCTTTTTCGTCTGACACTCCTCAGAGCATAAAACGTCAGAATAGGTTCCGAAAAAACACGATGGAAATTTATATACCCAGTTGTGGATCGAAATAGGCCAATCAGAAAAACGCAAGCACAAGACCGGTATAGTTGACCAATCAGTGCCGCGAGCCTAAAAAAAAATTACCAATGGAGTCCAAGAGAGAAAACGAACTCCTTTTGTCTACACAATGGCGGCTTTTTCGTTTTTATGTAGATTGACTCCAAAACTGCTAGATGGAAGGACGACCGGGCTCTGCCAATTATCCGAAACATGTCGTCATTCTAAAAGATGTTGACCAATGGCAGAATCACTTGTTTAAACAGTGTTTCTAGACCTACAAGATCGAGGAGGCTGTTCTCTTTGAGGGGCAGTTTTGTTTCGTATGTTGGAAGGAACATGCTGTTTTATCCTATCCCCCAATCTTTGGGGGTTGTGCGTCCTACGTAGCCAGAATCACACTGGCACGTAAATTCATAAATGACGGAGCTTTTTTTTGTTTGGTAGGAACGCAATCCTTTTGAATGGATGGAAGGGCTCTCCTAGTGCTGTAAACAATCCGAGGATGACAGCAAAGAACAATTGGTTATGGCTTGCCTAATCTGACTCTCGAATGCAAGAAGTGTTACCATCCATGGTACACTTACGTTCAAAAAGTATTGGGACGAATTCGATAAAGAATTAATGGCGTTGCGTTGGATTCGGTTTTGCAACGGAAACTTTTCAGATTGGGCAGTCCTTTCTACAAATAATCTGGACTACGTTTCCCAAAAGGGAATAAAAAGTTAAGAAAATGCTTCAAACTTATGAAGCATAACCACGAAACACAGGATTCTTGCGATTTTCCTGATTATAACAGCAAAATATGCAGAAGGTTGTATGCGCTAACAATGGCAAAGTCGCTGACTTGCCCAAAAAATTTTAGAGCTGTCTAATACAAAATACAACTTTTTAATTTCACTTTTGCATAACAAAAAAAACTCATAAAAGAAATTATAAATCTAATCTTTTAAGCTTCAAAAAATGTTTACTTCATCGACGAAAATGCTACGATTTTATTAAATTATTGCTTTATTCAAGCTAACTTTTAAAATTGCGTGTACATTCAAGGAGAAGCCATTGTATTCGTCGGCGATGTTTAATTTTTGTTATGTGAGAGCATTTTCTTTCTATAAAACTGGACAATTGGTATTTTTTCATGGTTTTTATAGCATATTTTTGCTTATGTTCCTGTATTTAGCTTATTTTTACATGACAACATAATTTCTAGTAAGGATTCAAACCTATCACTCTCGCAGTTTCCCTCAGTAAAGACCTTTCGTCCCACGGCGTTCGTAAACTTCTTCGGCCTGCCACCCGCTGGTAAATTTTTTTCTGATCTTGTCATGAAAAAATTTTTACACACCAGAAAAAGCTGCACTCATTGAAACAGCCGACAAATTGATGCAATTTCACGAAATCAATTTGCTTTTTTAGTAAAAAGCAATTTGTAAAGCGCTTCTCTTAACTCAGTTCATGATTTTAAGAGCTTCCATGTTTTCGTCTCGGACCTATATGAAATTTTATGGTCGAACGCTTTTTTAATTTTTTTGCAATACAAAGATAATAACAAAGATATAACAAACGTCGTGTGAAAATTTAAACTGGAAATAGCTGCCGCACATTTTTAACGAGAAAGGTTTTAAAAAAGTCTTTCCAAATTTGTTGCATAAAATGTCTTCGAAGTTTCGAAGTGTGTACCAATACTTTTTGAACGTTAGTGTAGTTTCAAATAAACTGGGCACTTTTGCCTCCCTAAAATACACAAGCCGAACGTCCCACTTAGACCTATCTTGTCTATGATTGGCTCAGCACAACACGAACTGGCTAAGTGGCTTTCTGAAGTTTTGGACCCTGTTCTTCAAAATATTCAAAACATTGCATCAAGGATTCTTTTACGTTCGCTGAGTTCATGCAAAACTTGAACATCGAAAACGAAACATCTTTCATGTGTTCTTTCGACATTAGCAGTCTTTTCACTAATGTCCCTTTGAATGAGACCATCAAAATATGTGCCGACGCTTTGTACCGGAGCGAGCTTAATAGCCCACCATTCCCAGAGGAAGTATTCTTTGAACTGATGGAAACTGCAACACGTTCAGTTGAATTCAGTTTTAACAATGAAATGTACCAACAAAAGGATGGTGTCGCTATGGGTAGCCCTTTGGGACCTGCCTTGGCCAATATCTTTGCTGGCTTTCATGAAGAGCGTTTGTTCGACTACGACCAGAAGCCAGGTGTCTATCTTCGGTATGTGGATGACACATATACCATTTTCAAAACAGAGGCTGAGTGTGATATTTTTCTAAAACACCTAAATAGCCTACACCCAGCCCTCCAGTTTACGTTTGAAAAGGAAGAAAATGATTCCTTGCCATTTTTAGATGTTTTGGTCGAAAAGTCTAACACTGGATTTCTTACCAGTGTATATCGCAAGCCTACTTTTACCGGTCAGTACATACGCTGGAATTCATTTTGCCCAAAACAACGCAAAGTCAACCTTGTCAAAACATTAGTACATAGGGCACTTATGATCTGCTCGAAATCTAAACTGCACGCTGAACTGGAAAAAACTCAAAACGATCTTCTTGGACAACGGCTATCCTGAAGACGTCATTTTATCTTATACTAAGGAGAAGATCGCAAGTTTTTCGGCTGTTCAAAAGTTTGGTCCGCAAAAGTGCCCAGTTTATTTGAAACTACCATGGATTGGTAACACTTCCTTGCGATTCGAGAGTCAGATTAGGCAAGCCATAACCAATTGTTTCTTTGCTGTCAATCCTCGGATTATTTACAGCACTAGGAGAGCTCTTCCATCCATTCAAAAGGATTGCGTTCCTACCAAACAAAAAAGTTCCGTCATTTATGAATTTACGTGCCAGTGTGATTCTGGCTACGTAGGGCGCACAACCCAAAGATTGGGGGATAGGATAAAACAGCATGTTCCTTCCAACATACGAAACAAAACTGCCCCTCAAAGAGAACAGCCTCCTCGAGCTTGTAGGTCTAGAAACACTGTTAAAACAAGTGATTCTGCCATTGGTCAACATCTTTTAGACAACCCAGATTGTGCAAAACTCTATAACGACGACATGTTTCGGATAATTGGCAGAGCCCGGTCGTCCTTCCATCTAGCAGTTTTGGAGTCAATCTACATAAAAACGAAAAAGCCGCCATTGTGTAGACAAAAGGAGTTCGTTTTCTCTCTTGGACTCAATTGGTAATTTTTTTTAGGCTCGCGGCACTGATTGGTCAACTATACCGGTCTTGTGCTTGCGTTTTTCTGATTGGCCTATTTCGATCCATAACTGGGTATATAATTTTCCATCGTGTTTTTTCGGAACCTATTCTGACGTTTTATGCTCTGAGGAGTGTCAGACGAAAAAGCTTTTAGTATGTTGTAAAATGTTTGCTTTTTTCAAAGCCATTTTCATATTCTTTATACATTTTCAATATTATATCTGCAAAGTTTGGTTTTTAAGACTCAGTCCATTTTGTATGTGAGTCGGTCCCATGTGTCCTGACATCTCCTAAAAACTTTCTACTTTGGGGGTAGAATGGAACATTTGACAATTTCGAAATACTTTACTTTGGTAATTTGAAATATGAATTAAGTGTAAGATATCATCATGTATTATGAAATAATGTCGTCCCCTCTTATAGGGCCTCGCAAAACATCACGAGACACCAAAAGCCATCTACTTTAAAATGGGGATAAGAAGTAACTGTTTCTAATGGTCCTCACTATATTTCGCAGCAAGCTATCGTTGAATCAATCCAAACATTTTTAAACATCTATTGACACATCAACGTGTTTGTATCCAAGCATTTTTCACATCCCAACTTTTTTTAGAATATCTAATTTTTGCAGAGCCACAACATTTTTTAATTATTAAAACTCGCATTTTTCTCGCTTTGAACAAAACTCAAGTAAACCAAAAACTTGATTCTTGATAAAGCTTGAGCGTTGCATTAATCTTAAATTTTTCTTAAATTTCAGCGATTTAAAGCCTTAATATTCTTATAGACTATTTTCTTATAAAAGTGTGTACCCTGAATCATATGAATGGATTAAAATTCGAAAAAAGCTAGCCCTACTCAAGCTCTACTGAATAAATCGGTTATTGAACCTCACTGCGAAACCAAACTGTGCCCTGAATCTGAGCCGACAAGGAAGATAGCCTCTCTTGCTAGTCGACCCGTCCTTGTATCACTTTTCTCGCTTCTTAGAAATAGAAACAGTTGCGTGAGTTATTGAAAAATTAATTGAAAGCTGAAAAAATTGTCTCTGCAGCTAGATAAAATCCAATACATGAGCCGAAAAATACATTTATTGCTATGCATATGAAAAATTAGAATTTTTTGCTCAATTGTTTATCGACAACAATACGTCCTTAATCTTAACAAAACGTCTCGACAGATTTACCACTGGAGACAGCACCATGGTTGCCGTAGAAGGATGAAAAATCATTTTGAGTAAAAGTGATTCAAGTTCACTGGAAAATGGACCTTTTGAAGCAATTTTCTCACTGGTTGGGATAAATATCGGGACTAATAAGGAAGGCTGGGAGTTGGGAAAAAAAAGGAACATTTCCATAAATGCTGAAATTGGTTTTGCCGAAAAGCTCCATAGGGGAGACCATATCTTTGGTACAGTAGTCTTTGTGCTCCTTGAATTATAAAAGCTGATTCAATGTTTTCGCTGACCATATCATTGTTATAATCCAAGTTTTTCACTATACATGTTAGAAGATTGGGCAATTTCATCCCTTCGTGCTAATTTTAAATATTTATTTATTTATAAAGATTTTAAATACTTCCTTTCCCTTGGCCCTATCCTCTAAAATCCTGGTTATTTTCTTAATATAATCAAAAATGTTTCAAGTAAGGTCCTCGTTTCCATTGAAGGAACTATGCCACAGAATAGAAATTAGGCAGAAGGGGAAATCCTGCCTATCAGATGAAGCCTGAAAAAACTTGCGCCTGCGTTAACTTATACGAGGCTTAGAATGTTGGGGAAATTTTAAAAAAGAATGAAAGTAGACAACTTTATTTGAGACAAGATGCCCCATGATAGTGAACAAATTCAATTATGTATCATAATTCGTTTATATCTGATTAATGAATGATAATTTTGTCATGGCTAAGTTTTCTTCTAATGAAATCGAGGTTAAAGGGGAATTAAATAATTCTATTGTTGACGCAGGCTTCAAAAACAACAAAGGAACCGACGAGAGTTACCCTTCTGCCTATTTCCTATTCTGTGACTATGTTTTGTTTATTTTGATCTTTTCGTAGCGGAGGACGTGATTGTAAAAACTCTGCCCATATAATTCCTATCATAAAATAAGTGGAAATGTAAGGAGGTAACATAAGAGGTTGTATAAAGTTTTTGGCAAAGACATTAGATGATTTTATATTGCTTGATAGTTGTATCAGGTTGTTTAGAAGCATCCCTCTCTTCTTTCGTCAAGTTAGGATGCTATGACAGTTCATATGAGACAGAGTCATCTATATAAATTTTTGCAGCTTGTACATACATGTAAAGGTTGTGCATTCGGGCAGTGATAAGTAATGTAAAGCTTGGTTCAAAAAACCTGTTAAAGCACAACTTGGTTGTAATTTTGTTTTCTAAATATGTTGCGCAGCCCCTTATGCTTTCGATCAGATTGTGATACCATATAAAACCTCAGCCTTCAAAATTTTTTGGGGCTAACTGCCACCTTGGCCCAGCTCGCTTTGCAAGACCTACCCTGGGTACCAGACTCACTATCATATAGTGAGTCTGGTACCCAGGGTATGCAAGACCATGTCCACAACATTAGGTGTGATGGTTTTAAATTCATTGTTTTAAATTTTTTAATGATATCCAGTTCAGTTATATCTAGTTGCCTTGTCTGTAAATTTATCTTCTGAAAATTCCCTAGTCATGAATATTACGCCAACCCCTATTATTGTGAATTAATTGGAACTGACCATCCCATGAATCATTCTGAAAACTGTACGTAGATATTTTGTCCGCCTTGCGGAGACAATGTTCTTCGAAAACATTTGACTCGTGTAAGAGAGCCCTATGACACCATATAAAACTACCGAATATTTCTTGGGGATCCTATTTGTTTCTTGGCCCAGTGGGAAATACGGTCCTGCTTACACGGCCATAGCAACCACGTAGCTGTAGGTGTCGGCTAAGGGGGGGGGGCAAACTCGAGCAAGAACCATACCTGAGGGGGGCAGGCTTTAAAACAAGAAAACAGATATATAACAAACAGATATATTTGGACAAAATCAAGGTCATGGATTTATAAATATGCCAAATCTTCAAAATATCATTTGGAAAAACTGTAGCCAGAGAGGGCAAGCTGTTGTCAAAATTTTCATTTGATGGGCACAGCTCCCCGTGCCCCCCCCCCTGCAGCTACGTGGCTGGGCCATAGAGGTACCAGTTACACTATATCACTGTGTTATCCTACCTCTTTGGTATGTGCACTATTGTTTAAATTTCCTCTCCCACTCTTGTTCTAACTGACAGCAATGACTGACAGTAGCTTGTCCATTCTTACGTTACTCCTATTCGACATGGAGCTCTTTTCAAAACCTTTGGTGTAAAGTGAAAAGCCTTGCCGCGGACCGTTATATCATTTGAAAGCCGCAACCGTATTATAGAAGCCGTAAACCGTTGCGAATTTATACCGACGAAAGACGCAAGATGCACCTTTTGTTGAAACCGCAGTCCGTAGATAAACCATGTTTAAATCCGGAGGCCGCAAGTAAAAATAGGGTCCAAGCCGTGAAGCCGCAAACCTATAATAGGCCCCCTAAACAGGGAACAGGGCAGCGATTAAACAGTTTTGTGGAGCAAAAGTGTGCAGTGCCTGTGACGTCACTAGCCCCAAAAACCTGGGGTGAAAAAAAATTTCTTGGTCACGCCCTTCAGACTCTTGGAAAATCCTTTTTTAGTATCTTTATCTACTAAAAAAAACACGACGACGCCCCCGGGCAGTGCAGTGATAAAGCTAACCATGGTTGGCGAATTTTACAATTTTTTATAGGCTCTAACATTTATATGCAAGGACAAAGAAACCTGAAAAGTTGACAATGTTTGAAGCATTTGACAATCTGAATATAAACTATTAGCCAGCACTTTATAAGAAACCAACAATTGATTGTGAAGTAAGTTGCATGACTGAAAGTAATTGCATTGACCTCTTTTATCATCGGTTGTTTAAGTTGAGATATCGATGCTATAGTCAATTAAAATCACTAAGGAATTGTTTTTTCTCTTCTGAGCAAAGTAGCTTTGATCACATTAACAGCGATGATAAATCATGATCAGCAAAAATTTCTTGATGGCTCCACCCAAAATTTTTCACAAAATTAGGTATGAGGGGGTGTTAAATGCAGCTGTGGCCCCTACATAAATATACAGAAACTAGCACAGGGTTTTATTGACAGACCGAGTTACAAAAGAAGGTTAGTCCAAAAAATGGAAGCTTAAGAGTTTCTTATCTTTAAGGTTTTCCTGTTGTCTTTGAAAAAGTCATCAACATTAAGCATTCAATGACTTGTCTTGAAAAAGCTATAAGAGTTAGAGTGATCATTGATTTATGTCAACTCAGTTCATTGATTAAGATCTGAAAAAACAGCGGACCTAGAGGGTAGGTTTGCGCATCAACGTTAAAAGAACCACATACATTTCTTGGCATTTCTCGCAACAATAATAATTTGAAATAAAGTCAAATCTTGAGGTTCTATAACACAGCATGTTTTTATGACAAAGCTTGGATGGAGCTATGGCAAAGCTTTTATATAAATTACAGGACCAGCGAAACGTATTTAAAAGTGGGGGGAGGGGGCAAAATATCACTGTCTTGAAATGGCTTAGACAAGGCCGCCATCATGGTTGGCGCAAGAAATTTTTAGAATTATGGTGTCTGTATCTAAAATGAATTTTGACTGAAGGTGTCGCATAGCTTCGTCTATTGTGATGTTGATTTGAAATATAAAAAGTCTTGCACATTTTAGAATAACCACTATCGCATAGCTCGTAATGAAACAATTTTTAGATTTTAAGATTTAAGCACCCAAAACAAGATGAGGAAAAATAAAAGAAACACGGTTTGATAAAAAATGATTTTTTTATACAATTTATAATTGCGTCTCCATTTTCTCTTTCTTAGTAGGAGTGGATTATCCAAACGATCAAACTTTGGAGTTTTCTTGATGATACTTTTTGAGAACACATCTGCCCATACTTTACTTCTCAAATCCTCAGAAAAAGTTCTTTCCAGCTGATTATTTTTCTTCAACATCTAATTTCTTTTTTTGTAATGTTTCTGAAAAAGTTTTCGTTAACAAACATTTTTACAATAGTGAAAACTCACTGATTTAGACTAACATAAAGCAATTTCAAGGTTTGCATTAAACAGATTACTTACTACAAACCGAGCACGCGCATTTGTTTTCAAGGAACCAAGTTTTGAACAAATTCTTGAATTGTCTAGTATTTTGTGCTGTCTTTATTGATTCTGGGAGTGAATTCCAGATTTTAGTTTAGTGATAGTGACTTTGGCATTCTGTGTGCTTTGGCGTAACGGAGGCATCTGGGGCCCTAAGCAAAAAACTTCTACGAGGCTTCTATTCACAGAGAGCAAGAACATCACATTGAATAGTGTAGAGCAGGTGAAACACAATAGAAAAAGATGAAAATGAGAATTATTTTCTCGTTAGCTAGGTGGAACTGAGTTTTAGAGCTTCAGTTGAAGAACTTTCAAAGCTTTCAAAAGTTATTTGAACTTGAACAAAACTTTAAAGATATAGACGTAAAAGCATCTTGGGCCATTTTTAGCCGGGGGCCCTTGGTTATCAAATTAAGGCAATGTTTTCAACCACTGTATCACAACACATTAGTGTGGTGTGTCGTGGAAAATTCTCTAATTTCACTCAATTGGTCTATAAAATTGAAAAAGATTAATAACTATCCGCAAATAATGTGTTGTGGCCCGTGATTAGAGTATGCAAGTGTGAATTCTAACCCTTCGACAGAAATTATCATAAAGATTTGCTCCTTCTACAAATATATTATGTTTCTGACCTCCTAGCAAAGAAAAACAATCTGTTCAATAATCACAAGAATAGACAGGTAAGCAGAAAAGTGTATGAACTGCTGAAAATGATGCACATCATGTTCACAAAAAGATATCGATAAAATAGTAGATATATTTGGTCGCT
This sequence comes from Rhopilema esculentum, assembly GCF_013076305.1. The sequence continues at coordinate 747,944 of NW_027019640.1, forward strand.
GTCGTGGAAGAGATTCGCATTTTTAATGAAAATGTGTGAAGTTTTAAAAATACTTATTAGTCAACATTATTTTAATGGCGTTGCATTTTAATAATTTCTTAACTAATTTTAGAAGCTCACATGTGTTAGAGTATAGTCCGTAAAAATTTGGGCGTTATTATTTTTCGGGCAATGATTTAAGAAAAATGGTACATGTTTTAGTTAGTGCCTTTCACAGGATCCTATTAGATGAGTGGTGGATTGTTTTTTGCAAACTACGATCTGTTTTATCATATCAAGAGAGTGCTTTCGTTGATGATTTATTATTAAAAATGCAAATGAAAACGACTCTCCTTCCATTACCTTTAAAGTTGTTTCTATGATTCATAGTTAGATACACATCCATGTTAATACCCGGTTAAAATACTCAGTGATGCGGCTAAAAATATAATAGGGAGGGGGATAGCTTTTTTAGCATAAAATCTAGGCCGCAGTTTTTCCACGACGTGGAAAAAATTCACCACCTAGACAGCTGAGAATTGATCTCACTGGACAAAAAGGGCTTTGAAATAATGTATCAAAATACATCATTAGTATACATTGCTAGACTGTCATAAGGATTTGACTTGACCTTTCAACTTGCATTGTCCACTCCATGTTATGTAAAAGATTTTATTTTCGAAAAAAATCAATAAGAGAATAAGAGGTTTTGATGTAAGACTTTTGAATAATGCTGATTATTGTGAATAATGCCAGGGGATGGATCAGCTTTTCAAAGAGGTGTAAACTTACCTGCAAAATCTCTAACGACGCAAGGTAGTTATTAACAAAGGACAAGGAGAGGCACAGGAGGACGGTTGAAAAAGTTTCTGCTTGCTTTTCGCCTTTTTGTTTCTTGTCAGCGAGAATGAAAACTCTCGATGGCCTTTCCCACAGCTAGGCCAATCTATCTTTTGCTTTATAGAAACTATTTATGGTTCACAAGAGCATTGCATCGACTCTGAAACAATCTATTTAACGATTCATCAACAACAATCTATCTATTTAATCATCTATCTACCTATCTTAATGCCTATTGATTTTTTCTCCGTGTATCGCTTTTCGGGCCCTGTTACTATTTATTGCTGTAAAATTGGTTTAATTGAAATAAACCGTGGAAAACAAAACAAAGAGAAAAAAAGACATACAAATGACGATGTTTTTGATAAAAATAACCCTTTGAAACACAAGGACAGATAACATGAATCTTTAACCTTTAATAAAAAACCAACTGTAAACACTTGCATAATAAACCTGACTTATGGTCTATATAATAAGTCTTCTTCATTAATCTGATCCACGCCTAAAAAATCTGCTAAGCCGATTTCGTTTTGGTTTCTCCGACCTCTTCTCCACAATTTGATGCAAAGCTGATATTATATTTTCAGCTTCCAGATTTCTCTTAACCTCATCTTCAAGACACTTCTCCAGTCTCTGCTTCTCAGCAAAATATTCTTCCAATTTTCTTTCGTACACCAAGCGAATCTTCATTTCACCATCGAGGTCCTTGACAGTTTCATTGTTCTTCTCTCTTAGAACAACGAGATCTCCTGTAACCGTTCGCAAATCTTTATCGAATTGCTCTTGAAGTTTTGTCTTCTCGGTTTCAACTTCACTAAGTTTTCTTTCAACATCTTTACATTTCTCTGATTCTTGTTGGAGCCTTCTCTGGATCAGTTCTTTTCCTATCAATGCCATTTGGAATTTTCTTTCAAAATCTTCATGAAGCTGTCTCTCCATATTCAACTCATCCAAAGCAAAACAACGCTCTAGTCTGAAGGCATCGATTTCTTTTCTGTGCTCTTTCAAAGCTGATCTGAAGATATTCAACTTCTTTGTCTGCTCTTTATATTCTTCCAAATCATGCTGCATACGAATATTGGCTTGCATCTCTTCCTTGAATGCCTTTTCAAATTCGTCTCTTTCTCTGATGATGTGTTCATTGTCTGCCTGAAGAAGATCAGCCTTCAATTCCATTTCCAGATTCTTCCCTGCCAGTGCATCCATGCATCTTCTAATTCCAGCAGATTTTGCCTTATATGCTTTCAGATCAGCATTGATCATTTTATATTTCTGGAGAAATCTCTTTCTTCGTGCCAGTTCTGCTGTCCTAGCATTTCCTCTTTGCATGGATGATTCACATTTTTCTTTTCCCTCGTTGCTTTTGATAATCTTATACAGCTTACCACAGCAGTTGCTCCAAGCTTCCAACTGGCTTTGTGCATCAATTTCCTTTTTGACTGCTTGTTGAAGTTTGCTCTGCAATTCTACATTCTTTTCTTCAGATTCTTTGAAATTTTCCAAAGTGAACTTGCGTTCAAATTCCAAAAACTCGACAAGGCTTCTTAACTCCTTTGTTTCTTCATCAAGATGCTTCTTTTCGTCGATGAGATCCACAATTTTGATTTCAATATGATCGAGAACTTTCTGCAATGCAATTCCATTATCAATTTTGAAATGGCTTCCAATTTTGGACAGAAAGCCTTTCAACAACTGAAGCTCTGCAATCTCATCAAAATATTGCTGAATGTTTGTCATTCTTCCTGGCAATATCTTTCCAACTGCCATATATTCCTCTGACTGTTGTTGCATTCTGCCATTTTCGTCATGTTCCTTAAAAGAAAGCTTTTCATCACTCACATCAACACCATCTTCATTTTCATCATCCACAACGATAAATTCGCCATCAGAATCCTCTTTCTTTCCTTCTTGAATGTTCTGCATTTTCGCCTCTTCACTTCCGGAAGCAGTTTCTTTTTCACTCATGTCTTCTCTTTCGCCTTCTTCCAGATCTTGTTTCCCACTTTCAAAGCTTTTGATACGCTCTTCCAAAACCATGACTTCTTTTTCTTTTGCCGCCATACCTTGAGCAAGAATCAAGCATTCATTTGCAAGTTCTTCATTTTCAACCAACAAGAGCTTTGCCTCTTCTTTCAACTTGACATATTCTTCTTCATTAATGCCATTTTTTTTGCTCAGTTCCCGATCTTGACTCCCACTTTCAAGGCTTTTGATACGCTCTTCCAAAACCATTACTTGCTTTTCTTTTGCCTCCATACCTTGAGCAAGAACCAAGCATTCATTTGCAAGTTCTTCATTTTCAACCGACAACAGTTTTGTTTCTTCTTTCAACTTGATATTCATATCCTCGAGGTCTTTGATAAACGGAAAGTTTACCTAAAAGAAAGATACTTCAGTAATTTGTTTTTATTATTTCGGTTCATGGATATTGTTGTTTCAAGAGCTCCAAAGGAGACAAAATGTTATCTATTCCCGATGAATTTGTGTTTTCTTCAAAAAATTAATCATAATTTTTTACGACATTTCAAGGCAAAGTTGAAGATTTTGAACTTGCAGTTACTTTTTAAAAAGTTACATCGAATTTATTTTTCGATGAATAGATTATTGAAATGATACTGGGTGCATGCATTAATGAATTTTCAAAATCTCTCTTGGTTACTAATCCATAAGCTTTAAGACAGTAGCTGTCATTTCATTAGAGGAACTAGCCATCAAGAAATCTTACGGCAGGAAATCTATCAATCTTTCTTTCCACAGTTGCACTGCCGCTCAATTCGAATGAGGTCTATTTCCAATGAAGTTGAATTATGAATATTGTCAACAAATTTTTATTGCATGTTTCAAAAGGCTGGTATCATCTTATTGCTATTAATAACACTCGATAATATCTTGCTTTAAAAAGTGTATATAAATGACATATATGTTATGAGATATGAGTCTTTTGAGATTCAAAACCTTTAAATCGAGAACTGCTGGAAAATTCAATGAATAAAATAACATTGCGATTTTATTCAGCAAAATAGCTTTAAGTAATCCCAAAATACTCACTTGCAACTCTTGAAAAGAAATTTTGAATCTATTCTTCTTTAATTGATCTATCTTCTCTTTAAGCATTGCCAATTCTTGTTCCTTATCTTTTAAGCAACATTGCAGCATCAAGCACTCCTTTGCAAGCTGTTGCTTCTCACCAAATAACAGGTCCAGTCTCTCTCTCATCACACCATTTTCTTCGATGAGGTTCTTGGTCCAGTTCGTTTGTGGTGGTTCATTTGTCTTCTTCAAGTTCTCAAGTTGACTTGCATCTACAAAGAAAATATAATTAGATTGCTCTGAAAATTCTTCTTCAACTTTCTGATCGACTCAACAGTGTAATTTCTCAGCTTTGTAGTCAGTCTTCGTATAAAACTTACATTTCTCGACCACATCTTCGAGATGCTCCAACCTCTCTTTAAGCTCTTCGATTTCCTTGTCTTTACACTGAAGCTTTCGCTGTTGCAGCTCTGTTTTGCGTACCAGTGCATCCGTATTTATCAAGGTAAGACCACTGTCTGCCCCTAATAAGCTCAGAAAACTACTGCTTTCTAGTTTTTCCTCCATTGTGACAACTTTCACTCGCAATAATCAGCTCCGACTAACTCTAAATCAGCCAAACTAGTTATGGTGATGAAGACTCATTGCTCCGCAAATTTATATGTTATCAATTGTTTGTGACGTCAGATTAATGTGACGCTGCGATGTCGGGACTGGACCGATATTTTTAATTGCAGTTACAAAATAAATTCAATTTCGTTTAAATCAGGAATCAGGATGAAAACGAATACTGATAATTTTGACAGAGAAATGGCGTTTCCTTACGGCCAGTAGTCATATTAGTTGAAAATGGTACCCATGAATATGACGGAAATATCCAACTGAATATAAATACACTTCACAAATGCAAACCAAAACTGGACAAGCCGCTTCACCAATAACGGACTACACCATAATTCATTCTCGAAAATTAGATAACACAAGCAAATTGCCCAATCCACATACAAAAGTCACTTTCCCACAATCATACTCTGGACCATTTTATCTAATTTCTGATAAATCTATTACAAACTCAAATCATTTCCAATACTTAGCAAAATCACAAAAGCATGTCAAACCTATCCATATCTCATATCAAAATAGAATGTTATCAAATCCGGACAACACAGCATCCAATCTCATACTGTATCAAACACGAAAAACACTGCAATCTCACAGAAAAGAAAAGAGCTGGTCTACAAAATAGGTGACTCTATGAATAAAAACCTAGAATGCCATAGGATGTCAAGAAGAATATTTATAAAGACCCACTCGATATCTTGAGTGATATCCGAAGATGCTATACATTATGTTAAAGCTATTTTGACAATAAATCGTGACGAAATCATAATAAACTTTGGCACTAACGATATTGCATCAAAATCTAAAACAATAGACAACTAAGAGAAGTCCTCTACAAAATTCAACATAGCAGTCAGCATACACGTCATTACAGTCAGCTTATCTCTATCAGTATGATTTTATTTGCTTTTGCATTTTTAATCGATAGAACGATAAAATCCTGTCTGACAGCAAAATAGTAGCAAAAACGTTGAATAATCACTTCGTAAATATTACTGAAAATCTCAATATAGCCCGACCTTTATCTGATAATGTACAACAGACGTGTGACGAAAGGACAGCCTCGTCAATATTTAAAAAACCAATAAAACGTTTTATGCAAACAATCTTTTGGTGGTACAAAACTTGTGAATGGCTTTGAAAAAAGCAAACATTTAGTAAACTAAAGCTTTTCGTCTGACACTCTTCAGGGTTTAAAACGTCAGACCATAGATCGAAAACTCTACGCTAGGAAATATATATCGAAAACTCTACACTAGGAAATGTACCAACTTTAAATAAAGAAAGTAAAGAAAAAAAGCCTAGAGAGGCAGAGATTAGCAGTGTCCAATAAGAAACTGATGTTATGTAATTGTTTTGTTTGTTGCAGCGCTAATGCCTAGTTTCATATATAAGAATCAATCGGCAATGGTTGTTGATCAGTGCCTCGCCATTCTTGAAATATTTCAGACCGGCGAAACGTATTTAAAAGTGGAGGGACCAAAATATGAATGTCTTGTAAGGATTAGGAAAGGCTGCCACCATGGTTGGGGGCAAGAAAAATTCTAAAAATGGGGTATCTTAGGGATGGCCAGAAACTGTATCTAATAAGGAAAATCCGGGGCAATATATTTAAGCTTTGTTTAATCAACATGTCCCATAGTCTCGTCTTCTTTAATGTTGACTTGAAATAGAAAATGTCTTGAAAAGTTTTAGAATAACCTTTATAGTGTAGCTCGTAATGAACTTTACTTTTTAGATTCTAAAAGCACCCAAAATTTAACGAGAAGAAAAATAAATGAAACACGTTTTATTAAAAAACATAATCATTCAAATATCAACAGATGAACTATCAACTAAAAATATAATATTAAGCAATTTTGTACAATTGGGATATTATTTTGTAACATCTGGTCTTAAACTTTTCAGAAATAAAGAGCTTTGAACAAAAAAGGCTCTAGATTTGAAAACTTTCATACTGAGCTGGTAAAGTGAGTTTTAATAAAATTTATAATTGCGTCTCCGTTCATTATAATTGATTTTCAAAAATCGAGTATAACTTCCGGCAATACTATCGTTAGCTTTCGAGAATATTAGTCAGTTCAGCATTGCAGTAAATGAATGTATTCAATTGAAAATGTCAAATGCGTAGATAATGCAAGAACGTTATCAGATTGTCCATTTTCATGGCCATCAAGAGTTAAAAAACCAGTAACTATTTTCAACTGCATCAATCAACATTTGTTCTGCAATACGTCAGTACAAAAGGTCGTCAAGAAAGAAATTGTTGTAAAGACATTTTTAGCATTGCCTTGAGTATCGCAGATGCAGTGCACATCCTGGCAACAGTTTTAGGAAGTGTTTTGGTACCCTCAGACCAGCTGTACCTCATTTTCTAACTGCAAAACCAACAAAAAAGGATTATTCACAGAGTGATAGGTATTGATTTCATCATGTTTTTATAAACAAAGGTGTTGAAGGAGACAATGATGAAGAACAAGCAAACTGGCAAAGCATTTCTCCTAGATGGACTTTTCTGCATTTTATGGATTATTGTAATTATTGTTATTTTAATTAATGTTCATTTTATGCTTTTGATATGGTGAATTTCTATATAGGATTTCCGAAGTAGGGACTGTTGTCACATAAGATCTCTTCGGTTAAGTTTAATAATTCACAAAACTTGGTTTATAGCCGCACAAATATTTAATACTGCAAAATTTGTTATCGTAAATGTCGGCACATACCCAAAACCTAATTTATTTGATAGAAATATATTTTAATGCATTCAAAGAGGCTTCTGTTTTTCTCGTTGAACATTTTGTTAAAGAGTCTGGGGCGGACTGGCTCCAAATTTAGGGCCCGGGCCATTTCGTCAAGAAAGGGCCCCAAAAATCAAAAATAAGTTTACGGGTATCCCCAAAGTTGCTTGTTGCATCAATTTTTTACACTGGCTTAAAACTTTATTGGAATATTGCTATTAATTCTAATTAGTAACCACCAGGGATGTAGGCGTAGGTGGACAAAAAGTTACAAGGGTGATCTACAATCCTTACTCCAGGTCAGCATCATTTTCTTCTGCAAAATTTCATTCTGACGTAGGATAAGAGATAAGAGAAAATCATGACATTGCGTAGGAAAAAATTATTGTTTTCTAGCTAAAGGACTTTTAAAGGGGGGCCTCAGTGATAAAAAACGGCAAATGGTATTGAGAGGGGTCACCTTTCTCGATCTGGTACCCAGGGTAGAACTTAATGAAATATCTAATTTATTCAAGAAATTTCTAAGTTATTCAGGAAATCTTAATATGTAATTTTTTAGCCAAAACATAATAAGGTTTCATGTTTTTCCGATAATTGGTTGAGCAGCTAGGTTACATTAGTAACATAAACAAGGCTGACGAAATGTTAATGAAAGTGGGGGTGGGTCGATATGTTTAGATTGTTCAGGGCTTAAATAAAGGCCACCACTATGATAAGGAATTCTGACCGAATTCAAGAAAAGTGTCGAAAAATGACATTATAGAGATGGCCAGAAACGCATCAAGAATATTTGCCACATCAAGCTTGTCGACATGACAATCCTGGGCAATACATGTAAGCTTTCACTTACAATAATGCCCCATCCCCTTAAACTTTCCAAGTACCAAAAAGCCAAGATGTTATTCTCAGCTTTTAGCGACAAGCCCAGCATATTGAAGACAGTAAATAAATGTTTTCAGTAAGAAACTTTCAAGAGTAACGAGTCATTCCTCTTTATGTTTAGATATCAATTCATGTCTACATTTCTATGAGCATAGAGCTTGTAAGGCATCTAAAACTTCCAGTTCTATCTCATTTCTTTTTCTTGTTTAGTTTACAATGGGAGACATTTAAAACTTATTCATTTTTATGCAGGCCCGTAGACTGCTAAACTGGATTGGGGGAGGGGGGTGCATGGAAAGAAATATAGCTATTTTTTGTACCTGCCTTACGAAATATTGTTTGACATCCAAATTGTAAATGTCTTTTGTTATTATTAATTTGTAACATGTCATTTGCAACATTTAATGTAACTCTCTTTTGAAGCAAATAGGTTTAATTTAATGGCCACAGGGTTGCTATGTATTTCCATGCTCCTTGTTGTATCGTCTTGTAGTTGTCAAATTTTTGAATCAAAAACTAGCACAGTTAGACCATGCCAATGGCAAAATTTTGCCGAAGAAATGCACCAAAATTTGGCGCAAGTACCGAAATTTATGCCTAAGATCTTTGGTGAATTATTCATGTTTATACTGAAGGAAAGTATGGATGTACTGGAGAAAATATTTTATCAGAGCTGTGGGGGTTGAGCCTTTCTGCTGTTTTGATCTATACTCTCAAATCTATTTGGTTAGCATCAAAATAATGTACCTTCCTAGAAATTGAGTCACAAAAATAGTCATGAAAACATTTAAACTGATGACCCAAAGAGAAAATTTATCAGATTTTGGAATTTCCTTTTAGGTATCGTATTATTGCATTGGGGACAGTGAGCCCTGGGCCAAGGATTCTCCTTTCTTACATGGGGCCCCAAATTTTGAAAAATGCTTTTCAGTACTAACATAGTAAGTGATATTTCTATTTATTCTGTATCCACTAATCTTGGGAGAGTGTTATGGCAACAGAAGAGGGCCCCTTCCAAACAATACGCAAACAAACAGTATTTAATAGCAAAATTAAGAAAAAATTATAATAACTTTGGGAGGGTCCGCCCGGTAGCCCGACCGGCCAGTCCGCCCCTGCAAGCAAACATTCATAGGCAGAAAACGCGAATGGAAAACCATGCCTATCCCATTACAGTCCTCCTTTTATATTATCAAATAAAAACTCATTTGAAAAAAGTGAGGCTTGTTTATTTTGAAATGGACGTGATGATATAATATATCCCGCCAAATCTCCATTTCTGAGCAGTTACTATAACACAAACATAGAATTGCCAGGAAAGACGTCATGTGATGCTCCATTTTTTATTCGTGTATAGATTTTCATGCATATTTGCAATTGGGTAAATTCGATATTGTTGAATATATTGATATCTAGCACTGCAGGGGAGCATTGCATCGACTCTGAAACAATCTATTTATCGATTGATCAACAACATTCTATCTATTTAATCATCTATCTGCCTATCTTAATGCCTATTGATCTTTTCTCAATGTATCACTTTTCGGCCGTTTTTCTATTTATTGCTGTAGAATTGGTCTTGATTGAAATAAACCGTGGAAAACCAGATACACTGAAAAAGAAGAGACAAAAAACATACAAATGACGATGTTTTTGATAAATTAACCTTTAAAAACACAAGGACAGATAACATGAATCTTTAACCATTAATAAAAAACCAACTTTAAACACCTGCATAATAAACTTGAGAAAGGTCTATAAAAAAAGTCTTCTCCTCTAATCTGATCCACGTCTAAACAATCTGCTAAGTCGACTTCGCTTTGGTTTCTCTGACTTCTTCTCCATAATTTGATGCAAAGCTGATATGATATTTTCAGCTTCCAGATTTCTCTTAACCTCATCCTCAAGACACTTCTCCAGTCTCTGCTTCTCGGCAAAATATTCTTCCAATTTTCTTTCGTACACCAAGCGAATCTTCATTTCACCATCGAGGTCCTTGACAGTTTCATTGTTCTTCTCTCTTAGAACAACGAGATCTCCTGTAACCGTTCGCAAATCTTTATCGAATTGCTCTTGAAGTTTTGTCTTCTCGGTTTCAACTTCACTAAGTTTTCTTTCAACATCTTTACATTTCTCTGATTCTTGTTGGAGCCTTCTCTGGATCAGTTCTTTTCCTATCAATGCCATTTGGAATTTTCTTTCAAAATCTTCATGAAGCTGTCTCTCCATATTCAACTCATCCAAAGCAAAACAACGCTCTAGTCTGAAGGCATCGATTTCTTTTCTGTGCTCTTTCAAAGCTGATCTGAAGATATTCAACTTCTTTGCCTGCTCTTTATATTCTTCCAAATCATGCTGCATACGAATATTGGCTTGCATCTCTTCTTTGTATGCCTTTTCAAATTCGTCTCTTTCTCTGATGATATGTTCATTGTCTGCCTGAAGAAGATCAGCCTTCAATTCCAAATCCAGATTCTTCCCTGCCAGTGCATCCATGCATCTTCTAATTCCAGCAGATTTTGCCTTATATGCTTTCAGATTAGCATTGATCATTTTATATTTCTGGCGAAATCTCCTTCTTCGTGCCAGCTCTGCTGCTCTAGCATTTCCTCTTTGCATGGATGATTCGCCTTTTTCTTTTCCCTCGTTGCTTTTGATAATCTTATACAGCTTACCACAACAGTTGCTCCAAGCTTCCAACTGGCTTTGTGCATCAATTTCATTTTTGACTGTTTGTTGAAGTTTGTTCTGCAATACTATGTTCTTTTCTTCAGATTCTTTGAAATCTTCCAAAGTGAACTTGCCTTCAAATTCCAAAAACTCGACAAGGCTCTTTAACTCCTTTGTTTCTTCATCAAGATGCCTCTTTTCGTCGATGAGATCCACAATCTTGATTTCAATATGATCGAGAACTTTCTGCAATGCGATTCCAGTATCAATTTTGAAATGGCTCCCAATTTTGGACAGAAAGCCTTTCAACAACTGAAGTTCTGCAACTTGATCAAAATATTGCTGAATATTTGTCATTCTTCCTGGCAATATCTTTCCAACTGTCATATATTCCTCTGGCTGCTGTTGCATTCTTGCATTGTCATCATTTTCTTTCAAGGAAAGCTTTCCAGCACTCGTATCATCGTCTCCTTCACTTTCATCATCAACAACGATAAATTCGCCATCAGAATCCTTCTCCATTCCTTCTTGAATGCTCTGTATTTCCGACCCTTCACCATCTGAAGCAAGTTCTTCTTTCATGTCTTTTCTTTCACCTTCTTCCAGATCTTGACTCTCACTTTCAAAGCTTTTGATACGCTTTTCTAGAACCATGACTTTTTTTGTTTTTGCCTCCATACCTTCAGCAAGAATCAAGCATTCATTTGAAAGTTCTTCATTTTCAACTGACAAGAGCGTTTTCTCTTCTTTCAACTCTACATACTCTTCTTCATTTATGCCATATTTTTTGCTCTCTTCCTGATCTTGACTGCCATTTTCGAGGGTTTTGATACGCTCTTCCAAAACCATGACTTCTTTTGCTTTTGCCTCCATACCTTGAGCAAGAACCAAGCATTCATTTGCAAGTTCCTCATTTTCAACTGACAAGAGCTTTGTTTCTTCTTTCAACTTTATGTTCTCGTCCTCAAGATCTTTGATAAACGGACAACTTTCCTAATAAGAGAAACATTTGTAAATTATTAGTATGAATTTGAATCATGGATTGGATATATTGTTGTCTCAACATCTACAAAAGGGGGAAAGAATTTTTTCTTCGAGTGTTGTCTGTCATAAAGAAATTCACCACGTTACTTCGGACACATTGTGTCATGTTAGTTATTTAATTTTTATTCCAATTGGCAAAGTTAGTGTGATTTAGTTTTGATCATTAAATCGATAAATATAATATAGATTAAGCTTAAACAGCTTTGATAACTGAATTCTAGAATATATTGAAGGCTCAAAACCTTTAGATAAAGATGTCATGTTAAAATAACTAGAATTGCGTTTTCATTCAGCAAATTATTCTTTTAATCTCAAAGACCCACTTGCAACTCTTGAAAAGAAATTTCGAATCGATTCTTCTTTAACTGATCCATCCGCTCTTTAAGCATTGTCAATTCTTGTTCCTTATCTTCTAAGCAACATTCCAGCATCGAGCACTCCTTTGCAAGCTGTTGCTTCTCACCGAATAACAGGTCCAGTCTCTCTCTCATCGCACCATTTTCTTCGATGAGGTTCTTGGTCCAGTTCGTTTGTGGTGGTTCATTTGTCTTCTTCAAGCTCTCAAGTTGACTTGCATCTTCAAAGAAAACAAAAAAAACCATAAAACGAATGCTCAAGCAAACATCTTGGAAAAACCTCTAGACTTTTTTCATTAAAATATTTTCCACTCATTTTCTTGAGTGCAATCAATAAAGCAAAGTGAGTTTTCAATCAAGTGCATTCTTTTCTTCTATTCATTAAATTTCTGATCAACTCAACAGTATACTATTCCATCTACGAAATAAGTCTTAATTAAAACTTACATTTCTCGACCACATATTCAAGATGCTCCAATCTTTCTTGAAGCTCTTCGATTTCCTTGTCTTTGCACTGAAGCTTTCGCTGTTGCAGCTCTGTTTTGCGTACCAGTGCATCCGTATTTATCAAGGTAAGACCACTGTCTGCCCCTAATAAGCTCAGAAAACTACTGCTTTCTAGTTTTTCCTCCATTGTGACAACTTTGACTCGCAATAATAAGCTCCGACTAACTCTAAATCAGCCAAACTAGTTATGGTGATGAAGACTCGTTGCTCCGCCAATTTATATGTTATTAATTGTTTGTGACGTCAGATCAATGTGACGTTCGGAGACTGGAAAATAGTAAATGAAGTTTCGAGGTTGAACTATAATCTAAATCAATTTTCCGACTATCAATATCTTTTGGAGATTTAGATTATTACTAAAACTGGGACTGTTCTCTAGCTCTTATACTTCTAACTTCAATTAATAGATTTTCGAAAAGCATATAAACCTTATTTTGTATACGGTTCTAAAATCTGGCTATTACTTAATTTTCAAAAACCATCTGTATCAGAACAACATAGTGGACGGATTAATGTCAGGTATGAATGTCATCGTTGTTCATTATATTTGTAACACTTTAGTTCCATTGAATTTAGATTTTATTTGCCTCAAGCTTTACATTAACTACAAAATAGTTTATCGTGAGAAAATTTCAAACAAATGTTTTGAAGAAATTTTCTTCGACAAAATTCAGAATGAGACGAAATTTGGTCACAACGAAATTTTTTGCCTTTGAGATCTTTGAGAATTCGCATAGAAAAACTCTTACATGAGGTTAGGAATAAAATCAGTGTATCCTGTTTATCTTTTCAATGTCAACTACGTCCTTTTCCTCGTTTACAAAGTCTCCATAATTATCTTTACCGTCGGCATCATGATCATCATCATCATTGTCGGTTCTTTAACATTGTTCAATAAAAATAGTCCTTAGTTGCGTAGCGAGAGGGAGGCAAGAGAGGTGGGTGCCAAAAAAGTTGCCAAAAATATATTGGGAAAGGGGCGTTTTGTGGCATTTTAAAGGGTGTGGACGCACTTCTGCCCAACTCCCCCTCCCCCCCAATCTTACTACCCTGGCTATCTGTTCAGACTGTCTATTGCCGCCGGTTTCAAAAGAAGATTCTACCTCTGTATTGTTTTCTCAACTTTACTATTTCTTTCATTCGTTCAAGGTATTTGCATTTTTCAGCCCAAATTTTGAACTCAACAGGAAGCAAACTTTCCAGACCAACATTTCCTGTTGGAGATGGTCTTATGCTTTCCGAATCTTATACTTATATTCACACTTTTACTTTTAATTATATTCCCTCTATAAACTGTCATACCATTTAGATATAGAGAAGAGACGCTTTGAATGCTAAATGCATCTCTGTTGGCCCCGCCTTTGCATAAACTGAGTAAATAACCGCTTTAGTTTGGTTTTTCTGACATGATGCCTGGAGTGTTGAGCCAAATTCTGAACGGGTGATCACGCCTCTAAGTCTCCATGAAGTCGGTAGCTATGAGATTGAGTATAAAGCAACCTGTATGGTTTTTTCTATGAAGATTTTGGCAATCTGTCGCAAATCCATGAAAAAAGTTTGTCACGAAGAAATTCTGAAAAGATGTCCCGAATTTTTTTCGACCAAGTTTATCCGCCGAAAATTTATCTGACGAAAATTGTTATTGTTAATGTATGTTCGGAAACAAACCATCTCGGAAAATTTTTCAACCAGGGGTACAACCAGGCTGTGTTTTTCCTGGGATCAACTTCAAAAATTTCACAAGAATAGTGTATAAAGATTCCTTTGCAGCAAAGCACTAAAATTATGCGGGGTTTTTTCAAAGATTGCTTTTTTAGATAAGCAGATAGATATGGCTCTTGAAAATTCACGGAATAAAACCCAGGACTAATGGAGGGTGTAAAAGGGTCCCATTTGATTTTACATACCATCTAGCACTAAATGGGTTAGAGAAAGTGGCAGGGAGACTCCGAACTATGTTATGCCATCCGGAAGAGTATCAAAGATTTTCCTGGGCCACCTGTTACTACATGAACTTTTACCCATACAAAGAAATATTCTCGTTATGGTGAAGCTCATTTTCAAGTATGCGATGATTAGTGATAGTTTTAATTCTAAGGTATCCAAGGTGCCTTGGAATCTCCAGTCCCAAGAAGGTGTATCTTCGTCACTATATACTAGAAATAGCTCTTGCTAGTACTGCCCGCAAACAATTAGTTCCTTGATAATGATTGTTTTGAAAATTTAGGTCAGGATATTCGAAGAAGACACCATCTTGGGTTTTCACAATTTTTTAAAAACAGCTGCTCTAGTTGATGCTAAACTATTCTTTTTATCAAGAATTTTTGGTGTTCAGTTTGCCTTTGATTTAAGTCCAACGCCCTTTTGAAAATCATGAAAGTTTTTCAAGGGTTTGACATTTATTTTTCGATAATCACGCCAATCATAACTTTTGCTCGTACGGTCTCGAGTTTTTGGGAGAAAGGTGTGGCATTCGACTGGTTTTGATTCCCAAAACTTCGAATCAAAACTTCCATCCATTGCGGAGAACCGAGCTGTGATGCAGCACCGTTTTCGTGCCAAAAAAACCAAAGGCCTTTAACAGAGTATTGGCAGAGCAACGCTCCGAAGATAATTCCCTTCCGCACAAAGAGGTGGCGGTTAACGACCTCCTCGACAAAGCCGATTGATTGACAATGAAATTGATTGACAGTTGTCATGGCAGCAGAAAAGTGACAAAATCTGCTGACAAAGTACTGACAACATGAACTGAAGCTTCCATATGCTACTTATACGCGGGGCAGACTATAAGCCCTTCACTCGCGCGCTATCGCGCGCGAGTTGCGGGCAATAACACTTTTTGAATAGAAGGATTGCAATACTTTTGAATGAATAGAAGGGCTCTCCTTGTACTCTATACAATGCAACAGCAATGAAATATTTTGTAATGGCCTGTTTAACCTGACTTTCAAATCGTAAGGAAATGCTACCAATCCATAGTAGTTTCAGATAAACTGGCCACTTTAGTGGACCAGACTGTTATGTGAAGCAACATAAATGGCGTCACGTTTCGGTCAATTAGCAGAGTCAGGTTTTCGTTTTTTCCAATAGCTTTAGTTTTGATAAAGATAAAATTGAAAAGCATTTTTGTGTAGACAGAAGGACTTCGTTTACACCCTTGGACTCTTGGACTCCATCTTCTATAGGCAAGCAGCAGGTATTGGGCACCTTCAGCGGTCATGTGCTCGCATTGCTGATGGACCTATCGATTTATAACTGGGTACATGAGCTCCTTGCTTGCTTAGAATTGTCGACCTTTATCTTTACGGTCAAAACTGTAAAGCTTTACAAATGTTTGACAAAAAACTTCATGTGCCTTAAAACTTTATGTGTACTATTTAAGACCATGAACATCTAATTGTATGTTTACAATACACATAACAGATATTTTTACTTCAAAAATTAACTTGTCATTTGCTGAACCCCCCCTTTTTTTGATGCCCCCCGAAAGAAGCTTTTGACGATGTAAATCAGGACATTCTGTGCAGAAATGATTTTAGTATACGACATCAAGAACTGTGGCCTCGTTTAGATCCTATCTAGAGGACCGACTAGAGAGATATTAACATGGGTGTACCCCAGGGCTCACGCCTTAGTCCTCTTCCATTTTCGGTTTACATCAGTGATCTCCAACCAGATACTGAAAACTAGATACAAAGAAAAAGTTTCAATGTACGCTGATGACACTATTCTTTGCGATCAATCATCCTATATCACTCAATAAAATGCAGGGGTGGATCCTTAACAAATTTTAAGTGGAAGCAGTTGAAAGTGGGGGGGGGGGGCGCTGAAACTTTTCATAAATTGATGACGAGAGTACGCTGTATACAACATACTCCGACCCTAACTATTGACAGAAGGACCTTATTCACGTTCTATGAAAATAATTATGATACAATTATATCAAAGCAATGATATTAAGTCTTAGCGTGGCTCTCTAAAACTTTGTGTTTTGTTATAAAAATGTTCCTGTAAACAAACTTGTATATATACGAGGCTTTCTATCTGCTTTGCTTTGCTCCAGAGGCGGACTGGAAAGCTCTTACTTCAGGGGAAATTCAACTTCAAGGACCTTGCATGTCCCTGTCCCGAAAATCTTCGCCACAAGTTCACTGAAAGATCCATGATTTCAGAGTATAGGATAACCATCCAGAATCCCAATCCTAGCGACCCAGGGCTTTGTCAATCCGTGTTAATCAATCAATCTTCGTGCATCCTTGTACTTTAAAATCATGAATGAGTACCTTGTGCCGCCGAAAAACCGTCGTAACCTTGCCCGATTTAGAAGGTTTTACCCAACCCATTCTGCTTATCTACCCCAAAATCATCTTCTTAATGTTTTTTCCGGAAACCTTTATCTCTTCAATTGCCCTCTCACGCTGGGCCTCAGAAAAATATTAACTTAATTCACACTCATAAAATGGGACACAAAATTTTCAAAAAGGACCTACTTCAACTAGCTGAAGGGGGGCAACTGCCCCCTAGTCTATATCTATAAATAGTTCATTTTTCAGAAATAATTCAAGATGTCCGAACATTGAATTTAATTACTCGAGGCCATACTTATTGTTCTACAGTGTTAAATTAAACTTCAATCCTGACTGATCCTCTAACCTTTTTTGTCCATATTAACTTGACATTGGCTCCATTTTGTCCTTCTCGTCATCATCAAGACTTTCAAACACTTTTCTTCGTAGTTTCATTGCATGATACACAATTTATGTAAGTGAATTACTTTTAAGAAATCATTAGGGTAAAAGTTGCAGATTTTTTCTTTGAAATTAACCTTCCACGCATATGGGTTGAATACAAGCGTTTTACCTTATCATTTTTTGATTTCGGTACAGCAAAGTAGCTGGGTGCTAAATCTTTATCTAACTTCTTTTTTACCTCAAGAGAGTGGCTAAGACAACACTCTGTTTATGATGAAAAGGACAACTCAAGTGAATTTAGGTATACCCATATTAAAATGCTTGAGGGGACTGGGTATTTCATTTTTCAATTCATTCCCATAATAGTTCTCAAACCTTAAATTTAATCAGCGACGGGATTTCAAAATGATGAAAATTACTTCGTTTCTTTTTCGAAAATCTATCGTTAGCGGTAAGTACACAATTTATACGCTATGCAAGTTCTTTTAGACAATTTTAAAACCAAATGTACTGAGTATGCAGACACAAAAGCAAAACAGACAATGAATTCAATAGAACGCCATTTTCAAACGAATAAAGAGATCACAAGAACAAAATAAGAAATAACTGTAAAGAGTTGCATAATAAACCTAGCTAATGTTTTATATAATAAGTCTTCTCCTCTAATTTGATCCACATCTAAAAAATCTGCTAAGTCGACTTCGTTTTGGCTTCTCAGACCTCTTCTCCACAATTTGATGCAAAGCTGATATGATATTTTCAGCTTCCAGATTTCTCTTAACCTCATCCTCAAGACACTTCTCCAGTCTCTGCTTCTCAGCAAAATATTCTTCCAATTTTCTTTCGTACACCAAGCGAATCTTCATTTCACCATCGAGGTCCTTGACAGTTTCATTGTTCTTCTCTCTTAGAACAACGAGATCTCCTGTAACCGTTCGCAAATCTTTATCAAATTGCTCTTGAAGTTTTGTCTTCTCGGTTTCAACTTCACTAAGTTTTCTTTCAACATCTTTACATTTCTCTGATTCTTGCTGGAGCCTTCTCTGAATCAGTTCTTTTCCTATCAATGCCATTTGGAATTTTCTTTCAAAATCTTCATGAAGCTGTCTCTCCATATTCAACTCATCTAAAACAAAACAGCGCTCTAGTCTTAGGGCATCGATTTCTTTTCTGTGCTCTTTCAAAGCTGATCTGAATATTCTTCCAAATCATGCTGCATACGAATATTGGCTTGCATCTCTTCTTTATATGCCTTTTCAAATTGGTCTCTTTCTCTGGTGATATGTTCATTGTCTGCCTGAAGAAGATCAGCCTTCAATTCCAATTCTAGATTCTTCCCTGCCAGTGCATCCATGCATCTTCTAATTCCAGCAGATTTCGCCTTATATGCTTTCAGATTAGCATTGATCATTTTATATTTCTGAATAAATCTCTTTCTTCGTGCCAGTTCTGCTGCTCTAGCATTTCCTCTTTGCATGGATAATTCACCTTTTTCTTTTCCCTCGTTGCTTTTGATAATCTTATACAGCTTACCGCAACAGTTGCTCCAAGCTTCCAACTGGCTTTGTGTATCAATTTCCTTTTTGACTGCTTGTTGAAGTTTGTTCTGCAATACTATGTTCTTTTCTTCGGATTCTTTGAAATCTTCCAAAGTGAACTTGCCTTCAAATTCCAAAAACTCGACAAGGCTTCTTAACTCCTTTGTTTTTTCATCAAGATGCTTCTTTTCGTCGATGAGATCCACAATCTTGATTTCAACATGATCGAGAACATTCTGCAATGCAATTCCATTATCAATTTTGAAATGGCTCCCAATTTTGGACAGAAAGCCTTTCAACAACTGAAGCTCTGCAACTTCATCAAAATATTGCTGAATATTTGTCATTCTTCCTGGCAATATCTTTCCAACTGCAATATGTTCCTCTGACTGTTGCTGCATTCTGCCATTTTCGTCATGTTCCTTAAAAGAAAGATTTCCATCACTCACATCAACACCATCTTCATTTTCATCATCCACAACGATAAATTCGCCATCAGAATCCTCTTTCTTTCCTTCTTGAATGTTCTGCGTTTTCGCCTCTTCACTTCCGAAAGCAGTTTCTTTTTCACTCATGTCTTCTCTTTCGCCTTCTTCCAGATCTTGACTCTCACTTTCAAGGCTTTTGATACGCTCTTCTAGAACCATGACTTCTTTTGTTTTTGCCTCCATACCTTGAGCAAGAATCAAGCATTCATTTGAAAGTTCTTCATTTTCAACCGACAAGAGCTTTATCTCTTCTTTCAAATTTACATACTCTTCTTCATTCATGCCATCTTTTTTGTTCTCTTCCTGATCTTGATTCCCATTTTCAAGGCTTTTGATACGCTCTTCTAGAACCATGACTTCTTTTGCCTTTGCATCCATACCATCCGCTATAATCAAGCATTCATTTGCAAGTTCTTCATTTTCAATCGACAACAGTTTTGTCTCTTCCTTTAACCTAATATTTTCTTCTTGAAGATCATTAGCCAATAAGCAGTTCTCCTGCAACAAAAAAGCAGATGTTATTATAACCGACAACATAAGACAACATCTATGACTCCACTTAAAATGTCACCGATATAGGTTACTACACATCTCGTCACCAGCTGCACAAGATAGTGTGTAACGGCAGTTAGGATCAGTAAGCTTGTTAAACAGTTTGTTCCTTCGCAGACCTCTTGGATATTCAGCTGTTAAACTGTTGGGAGACAAAAATTTGCCGATGGGTTATTGATTAAATGGGGTTCGTATCCCGTACGCCCTTCTTCCCGGCCCCTTCCGATCGCATAACGCTGTTGAATGAAACATAATTTAACATTGGAGTTTTTATTTTTTTATTTTATTTTATAATATTTATACAGGTTAAAGGTTCACACATGTTTTTCAACCTGACCTGTTTAAAAGATTAAAATAAGAGCTAATAACTATGTTAAAATACTAGTAACAAAAGAAATTTACCAATCAAACCTAATTTACAATATTTAATAATACCAAGGCTATAAAAAGTGAGCATAAAGATGAAATAAAAGTTGTCCCCGACTATAGTTGTTCTTTGAAGGTTTTCAGGGAGGGGGCCAATTTGGTAGCCCTTTCTAGATTATTCCACAGTTTTGGACCGCGATAAGAAAAAGCCTCTTGGCCATTTATTGTTTTTAGCAGCGGTATTTTAAGATCAGTTTCTGATGAACGCAGAAACCGTTCTCTATCATCCGAACATTTTTCGAATAATTTTCTCAAGTAGTCTGGTGCAAGCATATTTAGAGATTTGTAAGTTAGTGTGGCTGTCTCCTTTCTTACAAGATTTCTGATGGTTAACCAGCCAAGATTCTGAATTATTGGAGCAGCAGACGCATCGTATGGGCTGCTAGTTACAATTCTGGCAGCTCTATTTTTGATTTTTTGCAACACGTCAAGCTTTGATTCAATACAGCAGCCCCAAACGGAACAACAGTAGCTCAAATGAGGCTCAACAATTCCTCTATACATTTTGTTGAGGATGTCATATGGAAGATATTTCTTAGAATACTTAAAAAGTCCAAGGGCTCGATTAGCCTTGTTCTTGATAGTATCGATATGCTTGTCCCAGTTGAGCTTACTGTCTATCTGAACACCTAAGTATCTTGTGTTGGTGATCATTTCAATGTTCTGATCACCTATTGAAAAAGAAAAAGATGGTGGAGCATCAGGCTGGCTTTCGATCTTACGGATGTTTGGACCAGAGCCTATAACAAGTGACTGCGTTTTCACTACGTTCAAGGAAAGTTTATTTGCATGCAGCCAATCCTGTAGTTTCAAAAGATCTAAGTTTAGGTCATTTTGAAGGTCACCAATACTTTTTGAAGAGAGGGAAATGGCCGTGTCATCAGCATACATGCTGACATGAGATTTTTGCAAGGAAAAAGGCAAACCATTGATGTAAATCAGGAACAAGAGTGGACCAAGATAAGAGCCTTGGGGAACTCCACAATTTATTCCCCTCACATCAGAGGAGGTGCCATCCACCCTGCAGAATTGTTTACGATTTTCCAAATATGATGTGAACCAGGCATGTTCCAGGCCGGTCACTCCGTACATATTCATTTTTTCCAGTAGGATTTTATGATCGACCGTGTCGAAAGCCTTCTTCAAGTCAATAAAGACAAGACCAGTGTATTTTCCTTTATCTATATTCAGGTACCAATCATTGGTGCTGGCCAGAAGGGCTGTGGCTACCGAGTGTAAGAGTCGAAAACCCGACTGATGCTCATATAGTGATTTATTCGCATCCAGGTAACCATAAAACTGATTGAAAATTAATTTCTCAAATAGCCTAGATATGAAAGGAAGAACTGATATTGGTCTATAGCTCGACCTGTCATCCTTTGCGCCACTCTTGAAGATGGGTGCAATACGCGCTATTTTCCAGTCCTCCGGAACATATGGAAGATCGCATGTTTCTAAAAACCCCCGCAGAGTCACTTGCTCTAGCTTTACCCCTAATTAAAATTCATTAACATTACCATTTCATTTATGCAAAAAATATTTCTATGCAATCGTAAAAGACTTACTTGCAACTCTTGAAAAGCCATTTTACTATTCTTCAATTGATCTATCTTCTCTTTCAGCACTGCCAATTCTTGTTCCTTATCTTCTAAGCAACATTCCAGCATCGAGCACTCCTTTGCAAGCTGTTGCTTCTCACCAAATATCAGGTCCAGTCTCTCTCTCATCGCAGCATTTTCTTCGATGAGGTTCTTGGTCCAGTTCGTTTGTGGTGGTTCATTTGTCTTCTTCAAGCTTTCGAGTTGACTTGCATCTACAAAGAAAACATGATTAGGAATCAAAGACTAACAACGAGTGCTCAATTTAGCATCTTAAATAACGTCAAGGGTATCTAGACTAAGATGTTTTACTAACACTATAAATTTCTTACTCGTCGGATCGGAATTATTTTCCTGTCATGTGTACCTATGGATAAAATCAAGTAAGTTTGCAATCAAGCCCACTTCTTATGTCTCAAATGGTCTTAAGTCTCATCTTTTAAACTTTCTGATCAACTCAGCAGTGTAATTTCTCAGCTATAAAGTCAGTCTTCGTATACAACTTACATTTCTCGACCACATCTTCAAGATGCTCCAATCTTTCTTTAAGCTCTTCGATTTCCTTGTCTTTGCACTGAAGCTTTCGCTGTTGTAGCTCTGTTTTGCGTACCAGTGCATCCGTATTTATCAAGGTAAGACCACTGTCTGCCCCTAATAAGCTCAGAAAACTACTGCTTTCTAGTTTTTCCTCCATTGTGACAACTTTCACTCGCAATAATCAGCCCCGACTAACTCTAAATCAGCCAAAATAGTTATGGTGATGAAGACTCATTGCTCCGCAAATTTATATGTTATCAGTTGTTTGTAACGTCAGATTAATTTGACGCTGCGATGTCGAGACTGGACCGATATTTTGAATGGAGTTACAAAATAAATTCAATTACGTTTATATCAGGAATTAGAATGAAAACGAATATTGATAATTTTGACAGAGACATGGCGTTTAATTACGACCAGTAGTCATATTAGTTGACAATGGTACCGTGATGGAGGAGTAGAGAGTCAGAGATTAGCAGTGTCCATTTTGAGAAACTGGTGCTATGTAGTATGAACTGTTCACCTGAAGTTTCAGTTTTCTGTTTCATTCAAAGGTTTATCTAGATACATATTTCAACAATCATGATTTGATTAAATGCATTATAGACGTTTAATACAGTAGAAATTACAATCTGACAAAGGAAAGGAATTAGGTAATGGAAGATATTGGAATAGATACTCAATCACAATGGAACCTCCATGAACGGACACTTTTATACAACTGATACCTCTCAACAACGGACAGATATTTTTGTTCCAAGTGGTTAAACCTAGAGGAAATTCTATACAACGGACACCTCTATACAACACTGGTCTGAGTGCCAGCCGTTATAAAGAGGTTTCATTGTATACGAAATTATGAGACTGTTTGAAATCAAAGAATGCAATCTTGACAGAGACATGGGGCTTACTTACGAACAGTAGTCATATTAGTTGAAAATGGTACCCATGAATATGAAGGAAATATCCAACTGAATATAAATACACTTCACAAATGCAAACCAAAACTGGATAAGCCGCTTCACCAATAACGGACTACACCATAATTCATTCTCGAAAATTAGACAACACAAGCAAGTTGCCCAATCCACATACAAAAGTCGCTTTCCCACAATCATACTCTGGACCACTTTATCTAATTTCCGATAAATCTATTACAAACTCAAATCATTTCCAATACTTAGCAAAATCACAAAAGCAAGTCAAACCTATCCATATCTCATATCAAAATAGAACGTTATCAAATCCGGACAACACAGCATCCAATCTCATACTTTATCAAACACGAAAGACACTGCAATCTCACAGAAAAAAAGAGCTGGTCTACATAATAGGTGACTCTATGAATAAAAACCTAGAATGCCATGGAATGTCAAAAAGAATGTGTATATCGTGACGAAATCATAATACACTTTGGCACTAACGATATTGCATCAAAATCTAAAACAATAGACAACTAAGAGAAGTCCTCTACAAAATTCAACATAGCAGTCAGCATACACGTCATTACAGTCAGCTTATCTCTATCAGTATGATTTTATTTGCTTTTGCATTTTTAATCGATAGATAGAACGATAAAATCGATAGAACGATAAAATCCTGTCTGACAGCAAAATAGTAGCAAAAACTTTGAATAATCACTTCGTAAATATTACTGAAAGTCTCAATATAGCCCGACCTTTATCTGATAATGTACAACAGACGTCTGACGAAAGGACAGCCTCGTCAATATTTTAAAAATCAAGGAAACGTTTGATCAGTTTCCTAAGTTTAACTTTGAAAATGTAACTTCCAAAGAGGTAAGAGAGATAATTTACAACCTAGAGAAAGATTAATCAACAGAAGCCGATAACATCCCCCAAAAGTTTCTAAAATGGCATTAGACGTTGTCTCTGGACCACTAGCTGAAATGTTCAATCGATCTCTTTCTGATAAAACATTTTCCTTTCTTATGAAAATGGCTAATGTGTGCCTATTTAAAAAAAATAGAGCGATTCAACTAGTAAAGAGAATTATAGACCAATAAATGTGCTTTTCTCAGCTTCAGAGATATTTGAGAGAATTATGTTCAATCAAGTCTACAATTACATCAGTTTTAAACTGTTGCCTTTGCTTTGATTTGCATTTGATTGCTTACCCCATATACATCTACTAGCCAAATTAGAATCTTGTGGCTTCAGCGACAACGCAATGGAAACTATGTATAGTTATCTAGATAAAAGAGTACAATGAGTAAAAATTAACTCAGATTTTAGTGATTGGATTGAAACAAAGCAAGAAGTTCCTCAAGGATCAATCTTAGGCCCGTTGCTTTTCCATACCTACATAAACGACATTTTTCTGCATTTGAACAAAATAAATTTATGCAACTTTGCAGATGACACTACTATTCGGCTTGCAAATACTGAGCTATTCTTAGTGAATGGTTTTATGAAAATGTTTTGGTGTTCAATGGCGATAAATGCAAGCTTATAATTTATAAAGCCAATCGATCAAATTTAGAGGAATCTAAAATTCAAATAAATGGTTCTACTTTAATAGAAATTAAGAATGTTAAACTTTTGGGAGTAACACTAGACCATCAACTTAGATTAGAAGAACATATTAGTTTTTTGTAAAGGGGCTGGGAAAAACATAAACGCTCTAGCCAGGATAACTTCGTATATGGACAAATCTAAGAGAATTCGTTTGATGAAGACGTTTATATTATCATATTTTAATTATTTTTTCTCTTATTTGGATTGTTTTGCAGTTGGAAAGAAAAATATCCAGATAAACCGGATTGAAGAAACAGCAATGAGAAGAGCTCATGATGACTATGAATCAAGTTTTGAACAAGTTTTAATAAAGAATAACACAGTAACTTATCATAAGAAAAATTTAAAATAGAATGCAAAGAGCGGAAATTGAGTCTTTTCATTTACTGGGATGAAAACAAAGCAGAAGGCCATTTTGCCACAATGACACTAGAAGAACAATTTATTTCTGGCTTTGATTGACATCGTAATAGAAATATCAACTGGTGATACTAGAGGTCATGCAATTACTCTTTCAGTAAGTCATTAAAATATTAACATATTTGTTTAACATTTCAGAAAAATGTTTTTATGATTCAAAGTTAAAAGAACTGATCAAACAAGGTGGCATGATGTAACAATTAGATTTTCAAAAATCGAGCATAATTTCCGGCAATACTATCTTTAGCTTTCGAGAATATTAGTCAGTTTAGCATTGCAGTATATTAATGTATTCAATTGAAAATGTCAGATGCGTAGATAATACAAGAACGTTATCAGATTCTCTATTTTCGTGGCCATCAAGAGTTAAAAAACCAGTAACTAATTTCAACTGCATCAATCAACATTTATTCTGCAATACGTCAGTACAAAAGGTCGTCAAGAAAGAAATTCTTGTAAAGACATTTTTAGTAATGCCTTGAGTATTGCAGATGCAGTGCACATCCTGGCAACAGTTTTAGGAAGTGTTTTGGTACCCTCAGACCAGCTGTACCTCATTTTCTAACTTAGAAAAAACCACCAAAAAAGGATTATTCACAGAGTGATAGGTATTGATTTCATCATGTTTTTATAAACAAGGGTGTTGAAGGAGACAATGACGAAGAACAAGCAAACTGGCAAAGCATTTCTCCTAGATGGACTTTTCCGCATTTTATGGATTATTGCAATTATTGTTATTTTCATCAATGTTCATTTTATGCTTTTTACATGGTGAATTTCTATATAGGATTCCCGAAGTAGGGACTGTTTTCACATAAGATCTCTTCAATTGAGTTTAATAATTCACAAAATTTAGTTTATAACCACACAAATATTTAATAGGGCAAAATTGGTTATCGTAAATGTCTGCACATACCCAAAACCTAATTTATTTGATAGAAATATATTTTAATGCAAAGAGAATTCTGTTTTTCTCGTTGAATATTTTGTTAAAAATTCGACTCCGAAAAATATATATCATTGCTAAAAAGCCATTATAAGTAAAAGGCCACTGGTTTATCATATAGGGTTTGCATTTTGGCATCCTTTACCTAGAAACTATCTTGGACCTAGAATGAACATGACAAAAAACGCAACAAAACCTTTATCGAAAAAAATCTTCAATGTAACAAACAAAGAAAATGAATAGTAAAAAGGAAGCAAATTTCAGTTTCGTATTAACTCGTTAGCAATTGTTTTTATAAAAGTTAGATATCGTCCGTCCTTAGCAATAACTCTGCCCAAACTCGAGGAGCCGTGTTGCAAGATTGATGATCAGTCCAAGATACCAAGCTGTTAAAGAACTATAATTGGCATTAAGTCCATAGCTTATTACAACGTGATTACAATGCCTTAAATCAAGCCGTGTGTGGCAAAAAAAATGTCAAGCAAACAGGGGCGGACTGGCTCCAAATTTATGGCCCGGGCCATTTCGTCGGGAAAGGGCCCCAAAAAACAAAAAAAAGTTTATGGGTATCCCCAAAGTTGTTTGTTGCATCAATTTTTTACACTGGCTTAAAACGTTATTGGGATATTGCTATTAATTCAAATTAGTAACTACCAGGGATGTAGGCGTAGGTTTAAAGATTCACAAGGGTGATCTACAATCCTTACTCCAGATCAGCATCATTTTCACTGGAAATTTAATTCTGACGTAGGATAAGAGATGAAAGAAAATCATGACATTGCGGAGGAAAAAAATATTGTTTTCTAGCTAAAGGACTTTTAAAGGGGGGCCTCAGTGATATAAAATGGTATTTAGAAGGGGTCACCTTTCTCGATCTGGTACCCAGGGTAGAACTTAATGAAATATCTAATTTATTCAAGAAATTTTTAAGTTATTCCAGAAAATCTTAATATGTAATTTTTTAGCCAAAACATAATAAGGTTTCATGTTTTTCCGATAATTGGTTGAGCAGCTAGGTTACATTAGTAACATAAACAAGGCTGACGAAATGTTAATGAAAGTGGGGGTGGGTCGATATGTTTAGATTGTTCAGGGCTTAAATAAAGGCCACCACTATGATAAGGAATTCTGACCGAATTCAAGAAAAGTGTCGAAAAATGACATTATAGAGATGGCCAGAAACGCATCAAGAATATTTGCCACATCAAGCTTGTCGACATGACAATCCTGGGCAATACATGTAAGCTTTCACTTACAATAATGCCCCATCCCCTTAAACTTTCCAAGTACCAAAAAGCCAAGATGTTATTCTCAGCTTTTAGCGACAAGCCCAGCATATTGAAGACAGTAAATAAATGTTTTCAGTAAGAAACTTTCAAGAGTAACGAGTCATTCCTCTTTATGTTTAGATATCAATTCATGTCTACATTTCTATGAGCATAGAGCTTGTAAGGCATCTAAAACTTCCAGTTCTATCTCATTTCTTTTTCTTGTTTAGTTTACAATGGGAGACATTTAAAACTTATTCATTTTTATGCAGGCCCGTAGACTGCTAAACTGGATTGGGGGAGGGGGGTGCATGGAAAGAAATATAGCTATTTTTTGTACCTGCCTTACGAAATATTGTTTGACATCCAAA
The DNA here is from genome assembly GCF_013076305.1 of Rhopilema esculentum. The sequence continues at coordinate 775,986 of NW_027019640.1, forward strand.
TTGTAAATGTCTTTTGTTATTATTAATTTGTAACATGTCATTTGCAACATTTAATGTAACTCTCTTTTGAAGCAAATAGGTTTAATTTAATGGCCACAGGGTTGCTATGTATTTCCATGCTCCTTGTTGTATCGTCTTGTAGTTGTCAAATTTTTGAATCAAAAACTAGCACAGTTAGACCATGCCAATGGCAAAATTTTGCCGAAGAAATGCACCAAAATTTGGCGCAAGTACCGAAATTTATGCCTAAGATCTTTGGTGAATTATTCATGTTTATACTGAAGGAAAGTATGGATGTACTGGAGAAAATATTTTATCAGAGCTGTGGGGGTTGAGCCTTTCTGCTGTTTTGATCTATACTCTCAAATCTATTTGGTTAGCATCAAAATAATGTACCTTCCTAGAAATTGAGTCACAAAAATAGTCATGAAAACATTTAAACTGATGACCCAAAGAGAAAATTTATCAGATTTTGGAATTTCCTTTTAGGTATCGTATTATTGCATTGGGGACAGTGAGCCCTGGGCCAAGGATTCTCCTTTCTTACATGGGGCCCCAAATTTTGAAAAATGCTTTTCAGTACTAACATAGTAAGTGATATTTCTATTTATTCTGTATCCACTAATCTTGGGAGAGTGTTATGGCAACAGAAGAGGGCCCCTTCCAAACAATACGCAAACAAACAGTATTTAATAGCAAAATTAAGAAAAAATTATAATAACTTTGGGAGGGTCCGCCCGGTAGCCCGACCGGCCAGTCCGCCCCTGCAAGCAAACATTCATAGGCAGAAAACGCGAATGGAAAACCATGCCTATCCCATTACAGTCCTCCTTTTATATTATCAAATAAATACTCATTTCAAAAAAGTGAGGCTTGTTTATTTTGAAATGGACGTGATGATATAATATATCCCGCCAAATCTCCATTTCTGAGCAGTTACTATAACACAAACATAGAATTGCCAGGAAAGACGTCATGTGATGCTCCATTTTATATTCGTGTATAGATTTTCATGCATATTTGCAATTGGGTAAATTCGATATTGTTGAATATATTGATCTAGCATTGCAGGGGAGCATTGCATCGACTCTGAAACAATCTATTTATCGATTGATCAACAACATTCTATCTATTTAATCAACTATCTGCCTATCTTTATGCCTATTGACTTTTTCTCAATATATCACTTTTCGGCCGTTTTTCTATTTATTGCTGTAGAATTGGTCTTGATTGAAATAAACCGTGGAAAACCAGATACACTGAAAAAGAAGAGACAAAAAACATACAAATGACGATGTTTTTGATAAATTAACCTTTTAAAACACAAGGACAGATAACATGAATCTTTAACCATTAATAAAAAAACCAACTTTAAACACCTGCATAATAAACTTGAGAATAGGTCTATATAATAAGTCTTTTTCATTAATCTGATCCACGTCTAAACAATCTGCTAAGTCGACTTCGCTTTGGTTTCTCTGACTTCTTCTCCATAATTTCATGCAAAGCCGATATGATATTTTCAGCTTCCAGATTTCTCTTAACCTCATCTTCAAGACACTTCTCCAGTCTCTGCTTCTCGGCAAAATATTCTTCCAATTTTCTTTCGTACACCAAGCGAATCTTCATTTCACCATCGAGGTCCTTGACAGTTTCATTGTTCTTCTCTCTTAGAACAACGAGATCTCCTGTAACCGTTCGCAAATCTTTATCAAATTGCTCTTGAAGTTTTGTCTTCTCGGTTTCAACTTCACTAAGTTTTCTTTCAACATCTTTACATTTCTCTGATTCTTGCTGGAGCCTTCTCTGAATCAGCTCTTTTCCTATCAATACCATTTGGATCTTTCTTTCAAAATCTTCATGAAGCTGTCTCTCCATATTCAGCTCATTCAAAGCAAGACAACGCTCTAGTTTGAGGGCATTGATTTCTTTTCTGTGTTCTTTCAAAGCTGATCTGAAGATATTCAACTTCTTTGTCTGCTCTTTATATTCTTCCAAATCATGCTGCATACGAATATTGGCTTGCATCTCTTCTTTGTATGCCTTTTCAAATTCGTTTCTTTCTCTGGTGATATGTTCATTGTCTGTCTGAAGAAGATCAGCCTTCAATTCCAATTCCAGATTCTTCCCTGCCAGTGCATCCATGCATCTTCTAATTCCAGCAGATTTTGCCTTATATGCTTTCAGATTAGCATTGATCATTTTATATTTCTGGCGAAATCTCTTTCTTCGTGCCAGCTCTGCTGCTCTAGCATTTCCTCTTTGCATGGATGATTCGCCTTTTTCTTTTCCCTCGTTGCTTTTGATAATCTTATACAGCTTACCACAACAGTTGCTCCAAGCTTCCAACTGGCTTTGTGCATCAATTTCATTTTTGACTGCTTGTTGAAGTTTGTTCTGCAATTCTACATTCTTTTCTTCAGATTCTTTGAAATTTTCCAAAGTGAACTTGCCTTCAAATTCCAAAAACTCTACAAGGCTCTTTAACTCCTTTGTTTCTTCATCAAGATGCTTCTTTTCGTCGATGAGATCCACAATCTTGATTTCAATATGATCGAGAACTTTCTGCAATCCGTTTCCATCATCAATTTTGAAATGGCTCCCAATTTTGGACAGAAAGCCTTTCAACAACTGAAGTTCTGCAACTTGATCAAAATATTGCTGAATATTTGTCATTCTTCCTGGCAATATCTTTCCAACTGCCATATATTCCTCTGGCTGCTGTTGCATTCTTGCATTGTCGTCATTTTCTTTCAAGGAAAGCTTTCCAGCACTCGTATCATCGTCTCCTTCACTTTCATCATCAACAACGATAAATTCGCCATCAGAATCCTCTTCCTTTTCGTCTTGAATGCTCTGTGTTTCCGACTCTTCACCATCTGAAGCAAGTTCTTCTTTCATGTCATTTCTTTCACTCTCTTCAAGATGGTTAGTTTCACTTTCAAGGCTTTTGATACGCTCTTCTAGAACCATGACTTCTTTTGTTTTTGCCTCCATACCTTCCGCCAAAATCAAGCATTCATTTGCAAGTTCTTCATTTTCAACTGACAAGAGCTTTTTCTCTTCTTTCAACTTGACATACTCTTCTTCATTGATGCCATCCTTTTTGCTCTCTTCCTGATCTTGACTCCCACTTTCAAGGTTTTTGATACGCTCTTCCAAAACCATGACTTGCTTTTCTTTTGCCTCCATACCTTGAGCAAGAGCCAAGCATTCATTTGCAAGTTCTCCATTTTCAACTGACAAGAGCTTTGTTTCTTCTTTCAACTTAACATACTCTTCTTCATTGATGCCATCCTTTTTGCTCTCTTCCTGATCTTGACTCCCACTTTCAAGGTTTTTGATACGCTCTTCCAAAACCATGACTTGCTTTTCTTTTGCCTCCATACCTTGAGCAAGAGCCAAGCATTCATTTGCAAGTTCTCCATTTTCAACTGATAAGAGCCTTTTCTCTTCTTTCCACTTAACATACTCTTCTTCATTCATGCCATCCTTTTTGCTCTCTTCCTGATCTTGACTCTCACTTTCAAGGCTTTTGATACGCTCTTCTAGAATCATGACTTCTTTTGTTTTTGCCTCCATACCTTGAGCAAGAACCAAGCATTCATTTGCAAGTTCCTCATTTTCAACTGACAAGAGCTTTGTTTCTTCTTTCAACCTTATGTTCTCGTCCTCAAGATCTTTGATAAACGGACAACTTTCCTAATAAGAGAAACATTTGTAAATTATTAGTATGAATTGCAATCATGGATTGGATATATTGTTGTCTCAACAGATACAAAAGAGAAAAAGTATGTTTTTATCGAGTGCTGTCTGTCATAAAGAAATTCACCACGTTACTTCGGACACATTGCGTCATGTTAGTGTTATTTAATTTCTATTCCAATTGGCAAAGGTAGTGTGATTTAGTTTTGATCATTAAATCGATAAATATAATATAGATTAAGCTTAAACAGCTTTGATAACTGAATTCTAGAAGATATTGAAGGCTCAAAACCTTTAGATAAAGATGTCATGTTAAAATAACTAGAATTGCGATTTAATTCAGCAAATTATCCTTTTAATCTCAAAGACTCACTTGCAACTCTTGAAAAGAAATTTCGAATCGATTCTTCTTTAACTGATGCATCCTCTCTTTAAGCATTGCCAATTCTTGTTCCTTATCTTCTAGGCAACATTCCAGCATCGAGCACTCCTTTGCAAGCTGTTGCTTCTCACCGAATAACAGGTCCAGTCTCTCTCTCATCGCACCATTTTCTTCGATGAGGTTCTTGGCCCAGTTCGTTTGTGGTGGTTCATTTGTCTTCTTCAAGCTCTCAAGTTGACTTGCATCTACAAAGAAAACAAAAAAAGAAACCATAAAACGAATGCTCAATGAAACATCTTGGAAAAACCTCTAGACTTTTTTCATTAAAATATTTTCCACTCATTTGACGGTTATTCTTGAGTGCAATCAATAAAGCAAAGTGAGTTTTCAATCAAGTGCATTCTTTTCTTCTATTCATTGAATTTCTGATCAACTCAACAGTATACTATTCCATCTACGAAATAAGTCTTTGTATAAAACTTACATTTCTCGACCACATCTTCAAGATGCTCCAATCTTTCTTTAAGCTCTTCGATTTCCTTGTCTTTGCACTGAAGCTTTCGCTGTTGCAACTCTGTTTTGCGTACCAGTGCATCCGTATTTATCAAGGTAAGACCACTGTCTGCCCCTAATAAGCTCAGAAAACTACTGCTTTCTAGTTTTTCCTCCATTATGACAACTTTCACTCGCAATAATCAGCTCCGACTAACTCTAAATCAGCCAAACTAGTTATGGTGATGAAGACTCGCTGCTCCGCCAATTTATATGTTATTAATTGTTTGTGACGTCAGATCAATGTGACGTTCGGAGACTGGAAATTAGTAAATGAAGTTTCGAGGTTGAACTATAATCTAAATCAATTTTCCGACTATCAATATCTTTTGGAGATTTATTTCTACTAAAACTGGGACTGTTCTCTAGCTCTTATACTTCTAACTTCAATTAATAGATTTTCGAAAAGCATATAAACCTTATTTTGTATACGGTTCTAAAATCTGGCCATTACTTAATTTTCAAAAACCATCTGTATCAGAACAACATAGTGGACGGATTAATGTCAGGGATGAATGTCATCGTTGTTCATTATATTTGTAACACTTTAGTTCCATTGAATTTAGATTTTATTTGCCTCAAGCTTTACATTAACTACAAAATAGTTTATCGTGAGAAAATTTCAAACAAATGTTTTGAAGAAATTTTCTTCGACAAAATTCAGAATGAGACGAAATTTGGTCACAACGAAATTTTTTGCCTTTGAGATTTTTGAGAATTCGCATAGAAAAACTCTTATATGAGGTTAGGAATAAAATCAGTGTATCCTGTTTATCTTTTCAATGTCAACTACGTCCATACATAATTAGCTTTACCGTCGGCATCATGATCATCATTATCATTGTCGGTTCTTGAACATTGTTCAATAAAAATAGTCCTTAGTTGCGTAGGTGCCCCCCCCCCACCCCCAAAAAAGTTGCCAAAAAGACATTAGGAAAGGGGCGTTTTGTGGCATTTTAAAGGGTGTGGACGCACTTCTGCCCAACTCCCCCCCCCAACCTTACTACCCTGGCTATCTGTTCAGACTGTCTATTGCCGCCGGTTCCAAAAGAAGATTCTACCTCTGTATTGCTTCTCAACTTTACTATTTCTTTCATTCGTTCAAGGTATTTGCATTTTTCAAACCAAATTTTGAACTCAACAGGAAGCAAACTTTCCAGACCAACATTTCCTGTTGGAGATGGTCTTATGCTTCCCGAATCTTATACTTATATTCACACTTTTACTTTTAATTATATTCCCTCTATAAACTGTCATACCATTTAGATATAGAGAAGAGACTCTTGGAATGCTAAAAGCATCTCTGTTGGCCCCGCCTTTGCATAAACTGAGTAAATAACCGCTTTAGTTTGGTTTTTCTGACATGCTGCCTGGAGTGTTGAGCCAAATTCTGAACGGGTGATCACGCCCCTAAGTCTCCATGAAGTCGGTAGCTATGAGATTGAGTATAAAGCAGCCTGTATGGTTTTTTCTATGAAGATTTTGGCAATATGTCGCAAATCCATGAAGAAATTTTGTCACGACGAAATTCTCAAAAGATGTCCCAAATTTTTTTCGACCAAGTTTATCCGCCGAAAATTTATCTGACGAAAATTGTTATTGTTAATGTATGTTCGGAAACAAACCATCTCGGAAAATTTTACAACCAGGGGTGCAACCAGGCTGTGTTTTTCCTGGGATCAACTTCAAAAATTTCACAAGAATAGTGTATAAAGATTCCTTTGCAGCAAAGCACTAAAATTATGCGGCGTTTTTTCATAGATTGCTTTTTTAGATAAGCAGATAGATATGGCTCTTGAAAATTCACGTAATGAAACCCAGGAATAATGGAGGGTGATAAAGGGTCCCATTTGATTTTACATACCATCTAGCACTCAATGGGTTAGAGAAAGTGGCAGGGAGACTCCGAACTATGTTGTGCCATCCGGAAGAGTATGAGAGATTTTCCTGGGCCACCTGTAACTGCATGACCTATACAAAGAAATAGTCTTGTTATGGTAAAGCTCATTTTCAAGTATGCGATGATAAGTGATAGTTTTAATTCTAAGGTATCCAAGGTGCCTTGGAATCTCCAGTCCCAAGAAGGTGTATCTTCGTCACTATATATAACACTTTTTGAATAGAAGGATTGCAATACTTTTGAATGAATAGAAGGGCTCTCCTTGTACTCTATACAATGCAACAGCAATGAAATATTTTGTAATGGCCTGTTTAACCTGACTTTCAAATCGTAAGGAAATGCTACCAATCCATAGTAGTTTCAGATAAACTGGCCACTTTAGTGGACCAGACTGTTATGTGAAGCAACATAAATGGCGTCACGTTTCGGTCAATTAGCAGAGTCAGGTTTTCGTTTTTTCCAATAGCTTTAGTTTTGATAAAGATAAAATTGAAAAGCATTTTTGTGTAGACAGAAGGACTTCGTTTACACCCTTGGACTCTTGGACTCCATCTTCTATAGGCAAGCAGCAGGTATTGGGCACCTTCAGCGGTCATGTGCTCGCATTGCTGATGGACCTATCGATTTATAATTGGGTACATGAGCTCCTTGCTTGCTTAGAATTGTCGACCTTTATCTTTACGGTCAAAACTGTAAAGCTTTACAAATGTTTGACAAAAAACTTCATGTGCCTTAAAACTTTATATGTACTATTTAAGACCATGAACATCTAATTGTATGTTTACAATACACATAACAGATATTTTTACTTCAAAAATTAACTTGTCATTTGCTGAACCCCCCCTTTTTTTGATGCCCCCCGAAAGAAGCTTTTGACGATGTAAATCAGGACATTCTGTGCAGAAATGATTTTAGTATACGACATCAAGAACTGTGGCCTCGTTTAGATCCTATCTAGAGGACCGACTAGAGAGATATTAACAGGGGTGTACCCCAGAGCTCACGCCTTGGCCCTCTTCCATTTTCGGTTTACATCAGTGATCTCCAACTAGATACTGAAAACTAGATACAAAGAAAAAGTTTCAATGTACGCTGATGACACTAGTCTTTGCTATCAATCATCTGATATCACTCGATAGAATGCAGGGGTGAATCCTTAACAAATTTGAAGTGGAAGCAGTTGATAATGGGGGCGCTGAAAATTTTCATAAATTGATGACGAAAGTACGCTGTATACAACATACTCCGACCCTAACTATTGACAGAAGGACCTTATTCACGTTCTATGAAAATAATTATGATACAATTATATCAAAGCAATGATATTAAGTCTGAGCATGACTGAGGTCTCTGACTTGAGTTTTCCTCTTTTCGGCAAATTTGCTGGCTAAACACTAATCCTTTTTTTTCTTAGCGTGGCTCTCTAAAACTTTGTGTTTTGTTATAAAAATGTTCCTGTAAACAAACTTGTATATATACGAGGCTTTCTATCTGCTTTGCTTTGCTCCAGAGGCGGACTGGAAAGCTCTTACTTCAGGGGAAATTCAACTTCAAGGACCTTGCATGTCCCTGTCCCGAAAATCTTCGCCACAAGTTCGCTGAAAGATCCATGATTTCAGAGTATAGGATAACCATCCAGAATCCCAATCCTAGCGACCCAGGGCTTTGTCAATCCGTGTTAATCAATGAATCTTCGTGCATCCTTGTACTTTAAAATCATGAATGAGTACCTTGTGCCGCCGAAATACCGTCGTAACCTTGCCCGATTTAGAAGGTTTTACCCAACCCATTCTGCTTATCTACCCCAAAATCACCTTCTTAATGTTTTTCCGGAAACCTTTATCTCTTCTATTGCCCTCTCACGCTGGGCCTCAGAGAAATCTTAACTTAATTCACACTCATAAAATGGGACACAAAATTTTCAAAAAGGACCTACTTCAACTAGCTGAAGGGGGGCAACTGCCCCCTAGTCTACACTACTGGCCAAAATTAACAGGCCACCCTGTTGTTTGGAAGATATTTGGCCAATTACCTTACATAAATCAAGATTTAAACCATTATGTGTGAGTTTTTCAGTGGAGAGAGACACATTGGTTGTTTCTGAATATATTTCAAATGCATTTTGGTAAGATTTTAACATAATTCACTAAAAATATGTTTTCAGTAGCTGGTAGAGCCTCCTTTGGCTTTAATGAGTGCCGAAACACGCCTGTTTATACTGTTGTAAAGGTTAGAAATGTAGTCCTTGGGAATTCTGTTCCATTCCAATTTGACCTTTTCAAACAGTTCATCCTTGTTTTTAAATAAACAATCCTGGATTTTATGTCCAATATAGTCCCAAACATGTTCAATTGGGCTCATATCGGGGCTATTACCGGGCCATGGCTATAATGGCATCTTCCCATCCATCCACTTTTTAACAGTAATTGCTGTGTGACATGGTGCATTGTCTTGTTGAAAAATACCATCACCATCCTTAAAATGATGTCTCATTGATGGCAGAGCACAGAATTTTAGAATTTTGATGTAATGTGCTGCATTAATTGTACCCTCAACTCTGTGTAGACGGCCAACACCCTTGCTACTAATACAGCCCCAAACCATTATCCCACCACCTCCATGTTTAACAGTTGGATTTAAGCACTGTGGAAGGTACTCCTCTCCACTCCTCCTTCTCACATAAACTGGCCTGTCACTTATCAAGCAAAATCTGCTCTCATCACTGAAAATAACTTTGCTCCAGTCATAGTCTCGATGCTGCCTTCCCCAATCCAACCTTTTTGCTCTTGCTTTCTCACTTAATAAGGGCTTCTTTTTTGCTCTGCAATACTTGAGACCACTGTCAACTAGTCTTCTCCTCACTGTTCTAGAGCTAACTTTAATATCATGTGCATCTTTTAGTTCATTTGCTAAAATCCTGGAAGTTTTTCTTCTATCTTTCAATGACTGTTTAACTATCAGTCTGTCTTCCCTAGATGTTGTGATCCTCTTCCTGCCTCTGCCCTTTCTGTCCTCTACACTACCTGTCTCTTTATGCTTTTTAATGATTTGCTGCACTTGTGAATCGTGCAACTTTCAAATTTAAGGCAATTTTGTTGCAACTATACCCTTCTTCGTGCAAAACTACTGCCCTAATTCGATCTTCTGTGCTCAATCTTGGTACAGGAGACATGGTCTAAAAATGATAAAAATAGCTTTCCCTTAAGTTTAAGACTTCGATTAGGTTTTACCAATAATAAACAAGGTTTGAAATCGAACAATTAAATGAATTGAAAGCTTTAGATACTAAATTCAATACAAAATTATAGTATTTTCAATCACTTACCAATGAAAACGAGATATCTTTCCAAAAAATTGAAAATCTTGCTATAAAACGATGAAATAGAGTTACTTTTGGCTTGTTACGATATTTTGGGCCTAAGTAACAACAAATATTCAGAAAGAGGTTGCTGAAAACGAGACTGCTAGACCCAAAGAAAAGGGCAAAGTGTAGGGCAGTCGTGCCCCAAATGAAAAATGTACAGCAGTGTTTTCGGTCAAGTCTTCTCAAAATGCAAAGAATTTCAGAAAATAATAGGAAATAAAAAAAAATTAACCACTCTCTTTCCCCTTGCGTAGAACTTTCTAACTTTTTTCGATTCAATCAAAAATGACGACTTGTGGTGGTCTAATTGTAGAAGTTTACCCATGCTTCATACAATTGCGAAGAGTGGCCTGTTAATTTTGGCCAGTAGTGTATATCTATAAATAGTTCATTTTTCAGAAATAATTCAAGATGTCCGAACATTGAATTCAATTACTCGAGGCTATACTTATTGTTCTACAGTGTTAAATTAAACTTCAATCCTGACTGATCCTCTAATCTTTTTGGTCCATATTAACTTGACATTGGCTCCATTTTGTCCTTCTCGTCATCATCAAGACTTTCAAACACTTTTCTTCGTAGTTTCATTGCATGATACACAATTTATATAAGTGAATTACTTTTAAGAAATCATTAGGGTAAAAGTTGCAGATTTTTTCTTTGAAATTAACCTTCCACGCATATGGGTTGAATACAAGCGTTTTACCTTATCATTTTTTGATTTCGGTACAGCAAAGTAACTGGGTGCTAAATCTTTATCTAACTTCTTTTTCACCTCAAGAGAGTGGCTAAGACGACACTCTGTTTATGATTAAAAGGACAACTCAAGTCAATTTAGGTGTACCCATATTGAAATGCTTCAGGCGACTAGGTATTTCATTTTTCAATTCATTCCCATAATAGTTCTCAAACCTTAAATTTAATCAGCGACGGGATTTCAAAATGATGAGAATTATTTCGTTTCTTTTTCGAAAATCTATCGTTAGCGGTAAGTACACAATTTATACGCTATGCAAGTTCTTTAGACAATTTTAAAACCAAATGTAATGAAAATGCAGACACAAAAGCAAAACAGACAATGAATTAAATGGAACGCCATTTTCAAACGAATAAACAGATCACAAGAACAAAATAAGAAATAACTGTAAAGAGTTGCATAATAAACCTAGCTAATGTTTTATATAATAAGTCTTCTCCTCTAATTTGATCCACATCTAAAAAATCTGCTAAGTCGACTTCGTTTTGGCTTCTCAGACCTCTTCTCCACAATTTGATGCAAAGCTGATATGATATTTTCAGCTTCCAGATTTCTCTTAACCTCATCCTCAAGGCACTTCTCCAGTCTCTGCTTCTCAGCAAAATATTCTTCCAATTTTCTTTCGTACACCAAGCGAATCTTCATTTCACCATCCAGGTCCTTGAAAATTTCATTGTTCTTCTCTCTTAGAACAACGAGATCTCCTGTAACCGTTCGCAAATCTTTATCAAATTGCTCTTGAAGTTTTGTCTTCTCGGTTTCAACTTCACTAAGTTTTCTTTCAACATCTTTACATTTCTCTGATTCTTGCTGGAGCCTTTTCTGAATCAGCTCTTTTCCTATCAATGCCATTTGGAACTTTCTTTCAAAATCTTCATGAAGCTGTCTCTCCATATTCAACTCATCTAAAACAAAACAGCGCTCTAGTCTGAAGGCATCGATTTCTTTTCTGTGCTCTTTCAAAGCTGATCTGAAGATATTCAACTTCTTTGTCTGCTCTTTATATTCTTCCAAATCATGCTGCATTTGAATATTGGCTTGCATCTCTTCTTTATATGCCTTTTCAAATTGGTCTCTTTCTCTGGTGATATGTTCATTGTCTGTCTGAAGAAGATCAGCCTCCAATTCCAATTCCAGATTCTTCCCTGCCAGGGCATCCATGCATCTTCTAATTCCAGCAGATTTTGCCTTATATGCTTTCAGATTAGCATTGATCATTTTATATTTCTGGCGAAATCTCCTTCTTCGTGCCAGTTCTGCTGCTCTAGCATTTCCTCTTTGCATGGATGATTCGCCTTTTTCTTTTCCCTCGTTGCTTTTGATAATCTTATACAGCTTACCACAACAATTGCTCCAAGCTTCCAACTGGCTTTGTGCATCAATTTCCTTTTTGACTGCTTGTTGAAGTTTGTTCTGCAATACTATGTTCTTTTCTTCAGATTCTTTGAAATCTTCCAAAGTGAACTTGCGCTCAAATTCCAAAAACTCGACAAGGCTTCTTAACTCCTTTGTTTTTTCATCAAGATGCTTCTTTTCGTCGATGAGATCCACAATCTTGATTTCAACATGATCGAGAACATTCTGCAATGCAATTCCATCATCAATTTTGAAATGGCTCCCAATTTTGGACAGAAAGCCTTTCAACAACTGAAGCTCTGCAACTTGATCAAAATATTGCTGAATATTTGTCATTCTTCCTGGCAATATCTTTCCAACTGCAATATGTTCCTCTGACTGTTGCTGCATTCTGCCATTTTCGTCATGTTCCTTAAAAGAAAGATTTCCATCACTCACATCAACACCATCTTCATTTTCATCATCCACAACGATAAATTCGCCATCAGAATCCTCTTTCTTTCCTTCTTGAATGTTCTGCGTTTTCGCCTCTTCACTTCCGAAAGCAGTTTCTTTTTCACTCATGTCTTCTCTTTCGCCTTCTTCCAGATCTTGACTCTCACTTTCAAGGCTTTTGATACGCTCTTCTAGAACCATGACTTCTTTTGTTTTTGCCTCCATACCTTCCGCTAGAATCAAGCATTCATTTGAAAGTTCTTCATTTTCAACCGACAAGAGCTTTATCTCTTCTTTCAAATTTACATACTCTTCTTCATTCATGCCATCTTTTTTGTTCTCTTCCTGATCTTGATTCCCACTTTCAAGGCTTTTGATACGCTCTTCTAGAACCATGACTTCTTTTGCCTTTGCATCCATACCTTCCGCTATAATCAAGCATTCATTTGCAAGTTCTTCATTTTCAATCGACAACATTTTTGTCTCTTCCTTTAACCTAATATTTTCTTCTTGAAGATCATTAGCCAATAAGCAGTTCTCCTGCAACAAAAAAGCAGATGTTATTATAACCGACAACATAAGACAACATCTATGACTCCACTTAAAATGTCACCGATATAGGTTACTACACATCTCGTCACCAGCTGCCCTAGCACACTACAGAACAGCACAAGATAGTGGGTAACGGCAGTTAGGATCAATAAGCTTGTTAAACAGCTTGTTTCTTCACAGACCTCTTGGATATTCAGCTGTTAAACTGTTGGGAGACAAAAATTTGCCGATTGGTTATTGATTAAATGGGGTCGTATCCCGATACGCCCTTCTTCCCGCCCCTTCCGATCGCATAACGCTGTTGAATGAAACATAATTTGACATTGGAGTAAATAGCTTCTCACTCTTTGAGGATATTGTCTACGTTATAATGTTCCAATAGCACCAATTATCTGTCACGCTACAAGTTGCACAGTGGTAAAATAAACACAATGTTTGGAATCTTTAAATTCTCTCTGATATATAATTTTACATTGCTCTTATTTTTCTTTGTTTCCTCTTCATCAACCCTTTTCCCTGCACAAAGTCAAACAACTCTGCAAAATTCCCTCCTTTTAGTTCAATCATATTTTTAGAGACCTCACAGGCTCAACATTTATATGTTACTCTTTACTTCTACAAATGCCAAAAGTTCAAAATTTCAATTTTGCCTTTGCGATAGGGAAACATTTTCTTGTAGTTAGCTACATCACAGACAATTTCAGCTTGCCGGATAACGAATCAAGAATTTCTTTACTAGTAATGATGACTAATGCTATGTTTTTAGTTTTCTTCCTGAATTGAAACCTGTTTAGTAAACCGTAATATCTATAAATTTCGTGAATAGATTTTGCTAAGTTAAAGGTAATATGTTCATATGAAAGGACTGCGTATACCCAACTTGTCAAGTCACCCATCAAAATAACGGTTTGCGATTGGTTAGTAGCTATTCTTGCGATGCAAAACTTTTCACATGAAGAGCTAGATTCGCAGCAGGATAGATAAACAGAACGACCGTATTGGCTGGGGCGATGACATGAAAAATCACGTTTCTAAAAACCCCCGCGGAGTCACTTGCTTTAGCTTTAATCCTAATTAAAATTCATTAACATTAGCATTTCATTTATGCGAAAATATTTCTATGCAATCGTAAAAGACTTACTTGCAACTCTTGAAAAGCCATTTTACTATTCTTCAATTGATCTATCTTCTCTTTCAGCACTGCCAATTCTTGTTCCTTATCTTCTAAGCAACATTTCAGCATCGAGCACTCCTTTGCAAGCTGTTGTTTCTCACCAAATAACAGGTCCAGTCTCTCTCTCATCACACCATTTTCTTCGATGAGGTTCTTGGTCCAGTTCGTTTGTGGTGGTTCATTTGTCTTCTTCAAGCTTTCGAGTTGACTTGCATCTACAAAGAAAACATGATTAGGAATCAAAGACTAAGAGCAAGTGCTCAATTAAGCATCTTAAATAACGTCAAGGGTATCTAGACTAAGATGTTTTACTAATACTATCAATTTTTTACTCATCGGAAGATTATTTTCCTGTCATGCGTACCTATTGATAAAATAAAGTAAGTTTGCAATCAAGCCCACTTCTTATGTCTCAAATTGCCTTAAATTCATCTTTTAAACTTTCTGATCAACTCAGCAGTGTAATCTCAGCTATAAAGTCAGTCTTCGCATAAAACTTACATTTCTCGACCACATTTTCAAGATGCTCCAATCTTTCTTGAAGCTCTTCGATTTCCTTGTCTTTGCACTGAAGCTTTCGCTGTTGCAGCTCTGTTTTGCGTACCAGTGCATCCGTATTTATCAAGGTAAGACCACTGTCTGCCCCTAATAAGCTCAGAAAACTACTGCTTTCCAGTTTTTCCTCCATTGTGACAACCTTCACTCGCAATAATCAGCTCCGACTAACTCTAAATCAGCCAAACTAGTTATGGTGATGAAGACTCATTGCTCCGCAAATTTATATGTTATTAATTGTTTGTGACGTCAGATTGATGTGACGCTGCGATGTCGGAACTGGACCGATATTTTGAATGCAGTTACAAAATATATTCAATTACGTTTAAATCAGGAATCAGGATGAAAACGAATATTGATAATTTTGACAGAGAAATGGCATTTACTTACGACCAGTAGTCATATTAGTTGACAATGGTACCGTGATGGAGGAGTAGAGAGTCAGAGATTAGCAGTGTCCATTTTGAGAAACTGGTGCTATGTAGTATGAACTGTTCAACTGAAGTTTCAGTTTTCTGTTTCATTCGATTGTTAATCTAGATACATATTTCAACAATCATAATATGATTAAATGCACGATAGACGTTTAATACAGTAGAAATTACAATCTGACAAAGGAAAGGACATCATTTATATGCATATAGGATTTATTAATTAAGAAGGAGCTCTTTAAATAGATAGCTTGTCGAGCGAGAGAAGGCTTCTCCCCCTATTAGCAAGGGAACTTAGACTATCAAAAAAATTCATTAACCAGAAGACGCTAAGAATGATTACAGTAGAGCTTCAATTTGAACCAAAAAAGTACAACTGAGAATACAAAAAACACAAAAAAATCTAAGCTTTCTTTTAAATGAGTATCTACAGGGTAAAAGGTATTTAATGGTTTTAAACGATTTTCTTGTTCTATTGTTAAATTTGTTAACTTATGCAATATAATTTTCTTCAGATTGGGTCATAATCTTCTAGCTTTTTCTTGTTAGCATTTCTCAACATTTCAGTAAATCAAAACGCATTGCACTCTTCCATTAATTTCATGAAATGAAGCCTAATCTGGACATCTATCGCCAAGTCCAACATTATCGGCGGGCACCTCAAAAACACCCCCTACCTCGGTACGCCCATGGTATCTACTTTGTGTAAAAATCATTTAGATTTAGCGTGCGATCTTGAGATGGTGTTTGACGATCGTCGAACGTTACGTGACGAAGTTAGTAAGAAAGAAGTGGTGGTATGTTGCAAGGTGATTATTGTTCTTTTCAACTTTAGCATTGTTGGGTTCTTTTATGTAAATCTTCCTCGCTTGCTAGCTATTTGGCAAGGGCGCCTTCGCCGCACTTAGAAAGTAAAAATTCATTTTGGCAATTGCCCCCCTGCCAGCACGCCACAGGGCCCAAGTGAAAAAGTGGCTTTTTTTGTTTTGTATGTAGGAAGATCCATTCCAAATCTGCTAGATGAAAAGACGACCGCACCCTGGCAATTATCTGAAACATGTCGTCGTTATAGAGTTTTGCACAATTTGGGTTTTCTTTTGACAGATGTTAACCAATGGCAGAATCACTTGTTCTAACAGTGTATTTAGACCTACAATATCGCGGAGGCTGTTCTCTTTGGGGGTCCTCGATCTCTCGACCTCGATAGTTTCGGATAATCGATCCACAACTGGGTGTATTTTTCCATCTTACTCTTTTTGATACTTATTTTGAAATTTATACTCTGAGAAGTGTCAGACGAAAAACTTTAAGCATGCTGTAAAATGTTTATTTTTTTTCAAAGCCATTTTCAATTTTGTACCAATACAATTTGGATCAGATTTTTGTTGCGTACGCGCTTTGGACGCAAAAGTGGCTACAAGAAAGGGTTTTTTGATCCGCGACGAGACGAAACGAAACTAAAAAAAGTTGAAGTCAACACACTTTTTTCGCACCCTTTTGGTACAGTAGTTTTCTGTTTATCGAAATCGAATGACAGCTCTTCAAACCATTTGTGTCGTTAGGCCATAGAGATATGCATTAAGCTAGGATTACATTCCAATCAAAAAGATCCGCGAATCGAGCGGAACGGGACAGACAAACTCATTCTGATCCAATCCAAGGATCATTTTCCGGAGAGGGTTTTCGGCTTTATGGACAATGAGAGTGCAAAGAGTCTTTCGGCCTCCTGAGGATTTGGTTTGTAATCCTGGGGTAAGATGTTTGGTCCGTAGTATTTATATTCCCTTGGTTAATCTAAAGGTATTTAAGGTTTTGGAATAGCGTGGGTCTTACCTTGCTTGGTGAAGCCTCCATTCAAGTATGATGGTTATTTTCCTCGCTCCCTTCCTCCCTCATTTTGCTTCTTTATAGGGAGAACCTTTACGGTATAGCTTTGCTGTTTTGAGTTTCTTTTACGGCATCCTTAAAAACTCCAAACCTTTAGGCCTCTTTTGTGCCGGCGTGCGCTCTTTTGATGCTGTTAATTAGGACTGGTGTATCGGCTATTTGTGAGGAAAAAAGGCTTTTCTTGTTCATTCCCTCCCAATTATCAAATAAATTTGGGGGCTGTTGTGTAACTTCCCTTAGTAACCCCTTCCCGTTAGAGGTTTACCTATGGTAGGTTGAGCGATTTGTGCCGATGCACCAACGGTCTCGATTAAGTGGGAACGTAGCGACACGACTGATTTTTTGATGTCTATGGCATGTTTTCTGCGAGAACTTTTTGCGCTCCATTTTGGTGTCTGTAATTCATTCGAGAGTAAGAAAATTAACAGTTCACTTTGTATCTAGCTTCTTGTGTCTAGTTACTTTTCTGCGTGTTAAACAAGCCCTTCTTGTTGTTTAAGAAGATTACCCGTCGAATAAGACACCTCTAGAATAAGCCCCCCCCTCCTTTTTGAATTTCTTTATATCCGAGCAATGATATAGAAGCGCCAAACTTGCTGTTATCAGCTGAGGCAAAATCACTCAAGCGGAAATACTGGCAAAAAGACGATTCCGTATAGGGCTCAGTAAGGGAAATAGCAAGGCGGACAAAGGAAAACCAATATTTTCGAAAATCAGCATAAATTTGATAAGTAAGCGATACTGTATCAGCTTTTCATATTCATTTCGAAGGTTTAAGCTATAAATTTATTTGGTAAATGGTTTTTTAAGATTTTAAAAATTGTTTACTTGCTACGGCGTTCGTAGAGGCACTGGTCTCGGCAATAAGAAATCACAATAATAAAAATCATTTTACGAATATAATTTGTGCTATCAAGGAAGGTTGCTTTCACAGGTAGATTTTTTCACTTGCTTCCTGTTTTTGCTTGTGCGGGGCCCAGCTATTTCTCCTTAAAGTGAGAGCAGAAAAAGAGGCGTTGCCCTTACTGAGGGCCTCAACCTAAAATTATTGACAAAAAACATTTAGATGCATTGTAAGTTGTAAAAGGGACACTTGACGTTTGATTATCATTTTGAGGCGGAGGTTCATCATGTGACTCTGGTACCTCATCGGCGGAAACATTTTTTTACGTAGCACTGAGGGCCCAAGCCGGGAATTGAAAATTGGGGGGCCAGGCTTGCTAAAGTAAGGCGTAAAGGCTTCCTTCCCTATTTAATGCAGCTTCAAAACAACTTGCTTCCCAAAAAGTGGAGGGGCCGTGTCCACCCACCCCCTGGTGGCATGGGCCCTGGTACTGAGAGGCACTTGTAGAAGAAACCCTATCACACTATGTGAAACTAGGGCACCTATATGTTTGTAGGCCAATGGGCCACATTGGGAAATGTGGCCCTGTTTATTGGTCCATTTAACTCCATGTGAATAATCTTCATATGAATATAACAATATCAAACCCGATCCCGAAGAGCCCGATTCCTTTGAAATTAAGTCTATGAATGGACATATTTCGACATTTTTTTTAGTCATTTTTGTTTTTTGTTAAAAATTCATTTTAATTGTAGCCCCCATCCCCTTTTGCGCTGTCCATAAATTGACATCACCAGTGAGTCGTAGGATTTAACTATCAGCCAGGGAATATTGTTTTTAACATCCAAATTGTTGCCATTGTTTGTCAAAACTTTAAATAGAACCTTATTTAAAATAAAAAGAGAATAGAATAATAATGATAATGGCATTCTAAGTTCACACGAAATGAAATGCGGCACGCCTATCTTCAACAAAACCCAAACTATATTATCTAAACCGAAATAGTCACGATATTTACTCATATGAATGCTTTTTTCGAATAAGCCCGAAAAATATTGTTGACAACATAAACATTCCTAGGCCAGTGCCTTTACGAACGCCGCAGCAAGAAACATTTTTTAAGAATATTGAAACCCCATTAACCAAAACATTTTATGAATTAAAACCTTTGAAATGAATATGGCAAGCTGATACAGTCTAGCTGAACTTTCAAATTTATGCAAATTTTCGAAAATATTGGTTTCTCTTTGTCCGCTTTTTGCCAGTATTTCCGGTTGAGTGACATCTAGCGCCTTCGGCGCTTCTATATCATTGTAAATAACGTTCTATCATCGCTTTTCTATCTCACTTGATAACGGGCTATGCTCGAAACGTCGTTAATTATTTTAAATAAATTTTCCTGGTACAATTTACTTAAATTGATCGTTATTTAAATTCATCATATTGTACCGGACGCATTTGAGTGTATTTCTAATCTAATTTTTAATATATATCATTGTGTCCGGGTAAAGGCAGTGCATCCGAGGTTCCTTGCAAAAGAGGTCTGTGTCGGCCTATAACGTAAATGATCACCGGTGCCTCTCTTGATGGATGATAAAATAGAGTTTTCAAGAAATAAATTGAAAGCGCTGAAATTCAAATTATAATCGCACTCAAGGGAGCCAAATAACGCACCAGCCTGTCGGGGTAAACATTTTATTTCCATAATTGTAACCATGTTTAGTATGTCTTCTTTCAGTGATCGGACCACTCGGACGAAGCACAACAAAACAACAGGTGTAAAACATCTTTTTATTGCTGTCCTGACAAATCGAGTCGCAAGTTGAAATTTACGACTATGGGAGCTGTTTGATGGAAGAACGCGAATAAGAAACAAAGGAAACCACCATCGATTTATCGTCAGTTGCTTAATTTGGAGAAAGCGTACTTGTTGTTAGGGAGCGGGATTTGTCGACTTAAAACCTGCCACTGTACCTCAGAGGAGTTTGCTGTCAATCGTTACGAGCGGTTGGCAGATGTAAACTTTTGTATTGCACATGTAAAGAAAGTTAACAGTTCTAAGGTTCTGTTTACTAACTTTGATAGGTTTATCGTTGTACGTGACCCGAAGATGTCCATGAATGCTGATGAAGATCACGGGCATTCGTTTGAAAAGAAGACCTTTCACAAACCTACTTATTGTCATCACTGTTCTGACATGTTATGGGGAATTACGAACCAAGGAAATATGTGCAAAGGTGATTTCTTTTACTATTCTATATTCTCATCTGAAAAGCTTTTCTTGTATATTTTTTACTTCCGTATTTTTTGGTTTCATGAATATCTACATTGTTTCTATAGGATTACCTAGTATGGCAAACACTTGTTAGACATGGCATTAAGGTAGAACTAAGGATAACAGTTTTGCACAGTGAATATCTGTAACTCTTAAGATAACATAAAATTACTAAAATACATGAAATCAAAAATGCACAAGATTATTTTCTCTTTTATTAAATGTATCATGTAAAGGTCTTAGAGGAATGTTGATTTTGGCAGTTATCTTAGTCAGCAACAGATGTTTTCATTTACATCCCTCTTCTTCCATCTTTCGCCTGTTTCCTGCTATTCTTGCTCTTACCCGTCTTGATTATAACTGTCTTGAAATGTTTTCAAAAGTAAATAATCAAGTAAGATTGTATAAACTAAGAAACTCTTGAAACAAGTGCCAATCAATTGCATTGTATCTTTTTTAATAAATGAAGCCAATGCCATGGTTTTCAACTTTGTAATTTATTCAAATTAAATTGATAAGTTTTTTTCTTGGTAACTTATTACTCAGTGCAACCATTTTTTCAGGCACTAAATACCTTAAAAGTTTTTTTGGCATCAAATTTAGACAATTTTAATTGTTTTGATGAACTAGTGTCTTTTTAAATCTCAATGATGTGTAGAGTTTAATTTGAAGACATTTCTTAGTTATTTCTTAGTAACTATTCTTATCCTATTTTTCAATCATCCCAGTTTGTAAATCCCCTTCCTTGTGTTTGGTCATTATAAGAGTCAGAAGCAGCTGCTGTTTTCCCAAGCAAGTTTCTTTAAATCCACAACGATGAACTCTTTTTTCTGCACGCAAAGGGATTCTCTATCTGGGTGGTAAATGTCTCACATGTACCCTCAAAATGTGCCATCCAAGAGGTCTGTGTCACCCAATTAGAATGTTGAAGTCATTACGCCTTTGTGTTCTTATGACCTTTGATATGCTTTCATTCTGATTTTGGCTTAGATATGCAGATTAATTTTGGGAGGGGATATTTGCTGGATTCAAATGTGGAAGACTGAAGTACTATTACTCATATCGTTATAAACCTTATCATAAGTCCCAAGGGACATACTTATCTAATTTTAACTACTCCTAATTTTGTAATCCCAGATAATTTTTCTAATTACTTATGTAATTATGCTTTGATTTCAGAACTGTCTTTTAAAGTGTTTGTTTTATACACTTTAATTAAAGGCTGCTAATTCTCTCCTTTTGGAAGGGGCTATCCAGATTATTTACTTCTGAGAAATGCTGAGTTATTACCTGACTGAAATATTTGTTATGAAGCAGGCTCAGCAAATAGAAGCTTATTTTAATATTGAGTTCCCTTTGTTTGCTGTTAAAACAACCTGTCATGTTTTAATGATTAATTGTGATTTTAAGGTAGAGAAATGAGGTCAGTCTTTGTCCTAGGGAAATTTAATAATTTCTTCCTTAGAAGCCCGCCATTATCTTATATCATTACCTTTTCAGCCTTAAAGAGTCCCTTTTGTTGCTCAAATTAAAATTATCTATGCAATTTCAAATCATACTATGCTACTTTCACCTATCTTCCAAATAATACTGCAGTTATCAGTTATGATGTGGATATTCCTTCCATGCTTTTCTTGTTTTTCACTTCAAGGAGATATGTGCTATCATTTTTATAAAGAGATTATTTGTAATTTAACAAAACTGGTTGTTGTGGGAATGGTAAAGAGGGTTTACACATCAGCGAACAAATTTGTTGAAAAATGCCATAGCAACCAGAAATGACAATATGTTAACCTGAATTTGCTGGTCTTCATTTTGTTTTCACTTTCTGCCAAACTTGCTCCTTTTGTGATGTGTGTAAATTGTAATCAATTATTCATCAAGTCCTTGTGCAGTTAACAGGTTGAGCTTTTTCTCAAAATTGACAATTGCAGTGAAAGTGACATAATTTTTCTGTATCACACATATTTAAAATCAAATCATTTCCATTTCCTAATGATTTTTATCAAATCTAAGGCTTTTTTATCAAATCATTTCCATTTCCCAATGTATTCCTTTTCTTTATAAACAATAAACTACATGGTATTGAAAGTGGGTGAATTCAGAACATGATTTCTGTGTTTACCCAAGCCATTTTTAAAATTATAATTTGGTCATTTTTACTTCATTTTACATTTTTACATGAGAAAAATATTCATATACACTTTTTTCAACAGCCTCATTCGTTTGGTAGGACCGAGTCCCATGACATCACCACAGCTCTTGCTTCGCAGACCATTTGCTAGTCAATGCTTAATGTAAAATGCCATTAATGTGATTTTCTAGTCACACCCAAGCTACTAGGTTCTTCACTACCATTTTAGACATGTCATCAAGATGGCATCTGACTGGATAAGCGAAAAAGTAATTTTCCAATGGCCAGCTTTTATGAGAAGACTTGTGAGCTCCTCCTTGCACCTATACATAGCAAAACAATTAATATCGTATGGAAGAAGGGCATCCTTCTATAATTTGAGAATAGTGAACAACAGTTAGTCTGTTTAGGCCCCTTTTCTGACCAGCAATATACACTTTGACTGTGACTTTGATCTTACTGAATGATTTTTACAAACCTTGAAATCTATAAAAGTTGGGCTGAATAATTTCAGTAGCATGTGCTGCCATACTTTGAGATAATGTTAAATACAGCAGAGTAATGAAAAATAATTGGAAACAGGCCTATCTCTTCAGGAGATTAAAGTCAGCCGCTTGAAATGCAAGGTGAAAATAACACGTGGGTCTTGACGACGCCTCTGTTGTGAGAACAGCGCAGTGACGCACCAGTTTCTGTTTCTGCCTCGTTTACAGTTATCAAGGCAGTGATGATACAGAAACCCTAGCCCTTGTTCTCTGAAGAAGATATGGGATCTCAGATAATTAGTTTGCATGCTTTTAATTTTGCAGCAAGCAATTTTTGCTACATGTAAAAGGGATCCAGCTTATCAATGAATTTGCTTTAAATGCTGGTTTTGTACATATTTATGTGTATTTTTTCAACAGTTTGTGGATTCGTGACCCACGATCGTTGCATGGCCAATGTTGTCATACCCTGCACTGCACTGTCGCTCGCACAAGTTCAGGTAAACATTTTGTCTTATGTTCCTGGAAATAACAGTGAAATTACTCATATTTTTGTTAACTCCACTTGATGTTGTGGAGAAAGCTCATTTCGAATGTTGAAGCTGTATCGAGGAACCGAGGCTCGTTTAATTGAATACTTAACTGAAAACCTCGTTTTGGAGGCCGAATGGCCCACATTTTCTTGATTCTAATTTCATGTTTTTTAAATATATTTTTCTTTTGGTAATTTTTAGATTGACTAGATTGATTTTATGCTTTATTTTCTATGCATTATTGCCTTACTTTAGTTTAATGATGGAGCAAAAGTAACCGAAGCCTCTCAACCAATACAGATTTCTATCGACTAGGCGAATAGTTCAAAATAAGGTTACTCCGCGCTAACTGTACTAATTAACTCGAAACCCACATACGCGGGTAGGGAGTCTTTATTCTTGAGTGGGCGCCATGTTTTTGTACCCTCTTATCTCTATGGAAAACAACCCACGAGACTTTTTGTTTTTGTTTGTGTACAGTGCGCAAAAAGCCTTTCCAGAATGTTTCAAGTTTGAGTTTATTCTTCGAATTGTAATCAACAGACACATCGAACGTGTTCAAACGAAAATGAAGCCTAAATTCAAGAAATTCTCACATCACATTACTTTTAAGGCTATTAATGATGCAGTTTTCAGTTATTATTCGTGATGTAGTTTGATCATTGTTGTTATTCCGTGATATTTTTATTTTTCCAAATCTTTTGACAGAGGCCACAAGCGCACACTTTCATATCTATTTCAACGAAGTCAAAGATATGCAATGTTTGCAGGCAGCGCAGCGAAGACTCCGATTTTCTCTCTTGCAGATGTGAGTTCAGCTTGGCCGTTTATGTTCCCTAAGCCATGTTTTTTTGACTTATAGCTATGTAATCATGTAGTTCCTTTCAGGGCCCTGATAAATTGTTTAGGCCGGGGATTGGAATTTTCATGTAGTAAAATGCACGGTAGTGCAGCGAAAGGTAACCCCAGGATCCAAGGTTCGTGGAGTAGTCAATTCTGCGCATGGTCTTTTTCATCCCGTTTCTTTTTCTGGTGCACCATCACTACCGTTTTCCACAAAACAGTTTGATTTATATTCACTCTCTTACTAGTATCAAATTAAAATTTTCCATTTGGGTGAAATTTGTTTGAAGGTTATGCTCAAAGGGTAACAAGGAAGTGGACGGTTTTCTGCAGTCGACATTGCTCTCGTTGAGTATCCTCGTTCTTGTTCCCATGCTCTCAGTTGAGCTTTTTCTTAATAGCTATTATGCCTTCACCATCAGAATATTATTTAGATCAATTCCAAAAGTGACAAAATTTTGTAGTTTCGGCTAGGTCTTATATTCTGACGTATTTGCTAACAATAAGCATTCCTGTTTTACGCACGAAAATTGCCAACTTCCGCTGCTGATTTTTTCCAGCGCGTTAGGATTGATCAAATATTGACTACACAAACCAGGCCATATTGTCATTGTATAATAATCTAAACAGCACAAGATTATACTCGACAAAAGTCATCTTTTTTCCTGGCTAACAAGATTAGTTGTGAACTTAACACACAATTTTCGTTTCCATATATTTAAGCCTTTTTTCAACGAAACCAAATCTTGTTGAAAAATAAATTCAATTATAAGGTTAATTTTGCCTTATAATCCTTTTTTGTAAGAAGATTTATCCACAAGTCAAAATCTTGATAGCTGTTGTGCAAAATTGATGACGTTCGCTGACCCTTGGTTTAGAAATGTGCTTGCAGCTCGAGATTAGCTTAATGCATGTATGCTGTAAAAGGAAGCAGATTGGAAAGACACTAAAGCAAAGTGAAGGAAAGAGAGGCTTAATTATTGTTAGGGTTGATGATCGGTTATTTTGCAATCAGTGCACACTGACCAACAGCTGGGTACTGTAGAAACATACCGCAGGTTAAAAGAAAGTTGTCTAATGAAAGCCCATGATGAATTGATTCATCTTCACTACTAATAGAATTCGGTCTAATAGAATTCAACCTTAGAGCCTTGTTCGTGAATTCTAATGATTATATCATGTCTGGGAAAGTCTTAAGAAATAACAAAGGGAAATAGATACAATTAAAGATTTTGTGTCAGCATAGTTTTGTTGATGACATTTCCGCCCCAACATGTAGCACTGAAGCATTTTCATAATTTTTTAAACATGCTCCCAGCATCAAGCTATTTCCTCTTCTTGTCGGGCAATCTTTCAGCACTAATACTTTGAGCTACAAATTTGTTGAGATTTCAGGCAACAACTCCCAGCTTCTAAAAGCATTCCTTTGGAATCGCATAAATTGAACTTTAAACAATGATCACCTGACATTTAGCAAGGGAACCCTATAACAGCTTTTTTAACAAAGATTAGATCAGTCCAATTCAAAACAAGAAAAAAATCGGTTTGATTTTTCAATAAAATTTGACGATTGCGGGAGCGTTTTGCTTTTAAGCCAACATTTGTTTGAGTTAGATTAAAACAGTTTAGTTGCAGTCGTCTTCTTAGGTTGGGTTCTGCTTGATTGAATTAACATAAAATCTTTGGTCTTCTATCACAACCGATCTTGTGTTTTTAAACATCTTGGCATTTGCCTTAATAAAAATGTCTTCTGCTGTAAACAATTTATCGTCTCTAAATTAGGCGAATGTTGATTCAATTGAAGCGTACCACCTGTCAGCATATTGAGTTTTTGAGTATTTTCATCGTTGACTTTTTAATTTTCTACAGCGGAAACATTCCGGCAAATATATGTAACGATTTAGATTTGTTTCTTCTAACATGCTGCCCTCTCTACACTTACAGCATTTCTACCCTTTTCTTGCAAACTGAAGATTTTTCATCAGGTATTTTTGAACTGGTTACGAAAGCCCTATTTTGAGTTCATTGATCAGTCATTGCTGAATATTATCCTCACACGTGATATCCTTTTCTCTTGCCGCTCGCCTGTTTGGAAAAGTTATCCCAACTGTTTTTCCCTCCATTTATAAACTTGTAGAAGTAACTCATTTATACCAATGACCATTTTCCATCGACCTTTCCTGGTTTTCCGCATAACCCTCTTCAATCAGCTGCAAATTCTCCCTCTAAATTGTCATTCTAAAATGCACTATCGCATTCTGTTCAGGTTGCGAGTATTATGTTCATTCAAGCTGCTCAAAGGACACTGTTCATAATTGTAAAAGATCTTCCGTTTACCATGAAGATCTTGTTGATGTGAGTGCTATTTCGTCAAATTTATTATGGCTTATCATTCATTACTGAGCACGTATTCTTGATGCAATGTTGTGCAATGTAATATTATAATATTTGAAATATAATACCAAGAAATTTAATGCAATTTCGTGAAAGGAAATGCTATCCAATGTTATGCAGTAGGATTCAATGTAATTACAATGTGCTTGTCCAATCCATCGTTTCTAAAGGTAATCCTAGCTAAACTGGAAGTTAATTCTTTAAAGGGAATAAGCCATAGCCAATGTGTTTGTAAGGCAGGTAATTGAAGTTACCTCAGAAACCCAGACAGATATGAGAAAATGATCTATGAAGAAGAATTAATAATCAAAAGATGGATAGAGTAATAGGAAGGGAATTTTATAATGATGAAAGAGAGATCTTACCAAATATTGACGAAGTGAAAGACGAATCGAATAGACGAAAAAGAAGTACGAGAATGGAGTATGCGCTGAATTCTTACAGAATCTTGGAGAAAGGGGAATAACAACTTTAACTGAACTCCTCAACAAAATCTATACAACAGGAGATTTTCCTCAGGATTTTATCAAAATGTGTTTGTTCCAATCCCTTAAGTCTCCTTTGATTGAAAAAAGAATCAGCGAGAATCAACTTGTTTTTGGAAAAGGCAAAGGTACAAGAGAAGCTATTTTCATCATAAGAATCTTAAGTGAAAGAACTATTGAGAAAAAGAAAACTATTTATCGTTTTTTTATTGATTACACCAAAGCATTTGATGGAGTAAGGCACGACAAAATGATCGAAATAATGAAAGGAACGGGGAATTCCTAATCATGAGATCAGATTAATTGCTAATTTGTATTGGAAATAGAAAGCAAGTGTAAGAACCAACCAAAGGGAGAGTGAAGAAATTGAAATAAAAAGAGGCGTTAGACAGGGTTGCATCCTATCACTAATTCTATTCAACCTGTACAGCGAATTCCTAATTAAAGAAGCATTAAGCAAGGGAAAAGGGCTAAACATCAATGGAGAAAATATAAACAATATTAGGTTCGCTGATGATACTGTACTAATTGCAGAAAGTAGAGAAGATCTTCAAAGAATGATTAATGAGCTCCATCAAAAATGTGTAGTAATGTTATGTTATGTTAAGAGTAATGTTAATAGACAGGAAGGAACAAATTAAATGTGAAATTAAAGTAGAAAACAAAGAGCTAGCAAATGCAAAGACAACAAAGAGCAAGTAAAGGAATGCAAATATCCAGAAAGTTGGATAGTTAATAATGAAAAATTTGAGGAAGAAGTCAGAAGAGGAATAGGAAAAGAAAAAGTAAATTGAAAATTTAAGGAATTTTTCAGAAGCAACATCAACCTGAATTTGAAATTAAGGCTACTTAGAATCTTCTCAGTGGTAGGATATGGAAGCGAAGCATGGACATACAGCAAAGTAATGAAAGAAAAACTTTATCCTTTTGAAATGTGGTGCTACAGGAGAATTCTGAGAGTTAGCTGGACTTAAAGAGTAACCAACAAAAAAGTGTTAGAAACAATTGGACATCAGAGAGTTTTAGTCAACGAAATGATAAAAAGAAAAATGAGATTTGCTGGCCACATTATGAGTGGATCATCCGGGTTCTTGGCAAGGCTTGTTTTGGAAGGTATGATTGACGGAAAAAGAGACAGGGGAAGACAAAGGAGAACATGGGGAGAAGATGTCAAGGAATGGAGCGGGTATGAGAGCATTGGGAGAGCTAAACGATATTCTGAGGATAGGGATAGTTGGAGGGTCATGGTAGACCACCTTTTGATAGAAGATGGT
Source organism: Rhopilema esculentum (assembly GCF_013076305.1). The sequence continues at coordinate 804,303 of NW_027019640.1, forward strand.
ACCTGATGATGATCCCTTGTAACACTTTTGCTTGTATTATTGCAAATTTTATCAAGGCTTCTTGTGCTATCAATGTCTTTGCCATTCACTAATTTTGTAGCGATATAAGCCTAATTTTCATGTGTTAATTTGAAATGCGTCGTCTTTATTTGAAGGCCAAGTATATTCAGCGCCACCATTGGATGGAGGGGCACCTTCCTGCATCATCGAAGTGCCACCACTGCAAGAAAATCTGCAGCAGCTCAGAGTGCCTTACCGGTCTAAGATGCTCTTGGTGCGGCATAACGGTTTGTCTATGTTTTTAATGGTCTGTTACATTCTCACATCACTATACTTTCATCAAACTTTACTCAAATGAAGAAAAGGCTTGTTCGATTGGTATTTCTCTTCTCTTAGGCTCATCCCGGTTGTCAGCACAACATCAACCAATCCTGCAACTTTGGAAATTTCTCAAGATTGGTTTTACCTCCATTTTATGTGTCAGCTGAGAATATTCCCTTGTGGATAACAAGATTTTCTGCTGATACGGCAAGAAAAATGTCAGGTGCGTCCGAAAAAATATTGCTCATTCTTTAACGTTTGCGTCAGCGTGCAAAATGAAGTATTTGGAACGTTAAAATTTTGTTATTTTGGTCACTTGCTGTGTGATGCCGTGTTATATTCTTACGTATTTGCCAGGTAATATTATACTGTAATACCCATTAGGTGCAGCTAATTCTATCGATTATTTGGTATTTTTGCTAGTTGATTTCTTGTTTTACCGAGTCCTTTCTTCCCTTTTTGGCATTCAGGCTCTTCAGATTCAAGTCACACAAGCTCTGGGTCATCGGAAGACAGACACGATGTTTGTAATTCTGGTGACGTTGAAGGTAACTTGATGAATGCTTTACGTCACGTGTTGTCATCTAGATGAGTGACTGGGCACGTCGTCCTGAAGTAATATGTTCCTTATACTTGCAAATAATATGTAGTTATAATTACAAAGTATACTTTGCTTTCAGCAGTGTAGATAGCAGTAAATTGTTTGAAAAAGAAGCAGAACCCCCAAAGACAGTATCTTGTAGGCTAAGCATGCAACCATTCTATGCAAACTGATCAGTAGAAATTTATTATCAAATCATCAGTTTAATTTATTCCAAAATTTTGTATTTGATTAGATTCATCTGGTGTTCTGAGAATATACGATGGTGACATCACAAATCCGCATGGTTGGCGCAATGTAAGGGTTTCAAAAGATGCTACTGCACCAGATGTGCTGGTTCGTGTTTACTTTTATTTAATTTTTGTTTTTTGTCTATTTGTTGATTTATCAAAAGAATTTAATTTATGTTGTTGAGGATGTCTGTCTATTTCAGGAAGACATTTGAAACTGTCAAACAGGTCTCCTGACCTGAAAATGTCCTGATACATCTTTACGTTCCGAGGGGATCTGAAGTGGACCCGTAGAATTTCTAGCAAAACAATCTCATTGTCGTTTGTTGTTGACCTTCTTTTAATTCATCGTCTCCAGAGAGATGCCTTGTTACAGTTTCGCATCACGGAAGAGCAGAACAAATATTACCTGGCTAGAGCAATCAGCGTCAGTAAGTGTCCCTTTCTACTATTCCTGTAATTCTCTATACTCTCATTCGTCAGAGATGGGGGGCAGGGGGGGGGGGGGTGCGGGGGGTGATAACTTCAAAATCTGCGAGCTGCACGACATATTCCCGTATTCCCGTACGAAACATATGACGCAGGACTGAAAGTGCTTTGAACTTCGGATCACAATTTTGGCATGTTTCTTAATCTGCATAATCTTAAGCCCAGAATAGTTATTATTTCTTAAAAACATTGACTTTTTATGTAACACAGCTGCAGAATTAAGACAGTCCCTTTCTACTTACATATTAGCCAGAATATCTACCTATTCACTCAAAAGGGTTTTTCACAGGGATTTCCCTCACTCAAATGGACCATTATGAAAACATTTCTTGACTGTTCGATCGCTGTCCCTCATGAATGAATATTTATTTTGTATGTTGTCTCCTTTTATCATGTCTTAGCATTTTATGTGGAATAAATACTGTTACGGACCACAAAATAGCATCTATAAAACACACCGTTTGTCAAATCCCGATCTTTAAACATTCTCAAGTAATCAAGAATCAATCGTTTAATGTCAGTCTGGTTGAAAATTTGCCAAAACATTCTTTGCTTTGCTTAATTGAGCTCCAAGCATTTCATTTGTACATCTTTATGCTTTTTCTTAGATTCGGAGCGACGCCTGGAAAACTACGAAAAACCCATGCATTTTGTGAAAAACAAAAAGCCGCAGTTGTTTCTAAGACACAGTGTAGGCTTTATTCAGTTTTTTTATTTATGTCTGCTTTTAGGCCAGGGAAAAACATCGAACCGGTGCAGCTGTCAAAGTACCTAGGAAATCTTGTTTCTTTCACGAATGCGCCCATCTTTGTTATGCTGTTGCCAAGTGCATGTCGCATAATGAATGAATCCGATTGTGAATAATATAATGTGTTTTTGAATATATTTAGCGCAATGCCGACTAAATGTTATTTTTGTGGTCTGTATATATATTATTCCAACTATTTTGTCTTTTGAATGCAAGATGGTAAATTAAATTTTTTCAGTAATGATCTAGCGCCCTGTCTCTAGCTTACTTGTCTTGATATCATTCAAGTTATTGCTAAATTTCGCCATCAAACACACCCACTTCGATGGATGTCTCAATTATAACTAACCCGTTTTATCAACAAAAATTTCTTCAATCCAAGCAAGCCCCGTTGTTTAAATTACGATATTTTTTTCTTTGGCTAGATTTAGCCATGTTATGCATCTGTTCAGCTAATGGTTTATTCTGTCAAAACGTTATCTAACGATTAAGACAATGTTGATTGTAAAGTGTATGAATTATTTAGAGTTACTTTAGCCAAAACAGCTTTATGTTTCAGTCTTTAGACATAAAACATGGCACACTGACCATCTACAGAGGAGATATACCGTAAGGAAGCATCAATTCACTCTCACATTTATCAAATTCTAGCTATTGTATGATGAGCTCCAACTTCAGAGCCCCAAAATCGTGCAAATTTCTCGTTCAATGTAATTTCTGCGAAAGCCTTGTAAAAATATAAAACATTCTACTCTTGTGAAGTTGACTTTGATCACACCCATATTTAATGAAATGATAAATTTTTATCAGTGAAACAAACTTTTGAATCGAAGCATAATAGGATTAAGTTGTTTTTATATTGAAAGATTCTCGAGCTTCTTTTTTCTCTTAAGATTAAGCTCACTTATCACAAATTCTCATTTATGATTAAAATCATTTCAAATGTGCGGAAAAGTTTAGGAATGTTTTGCACTGTATCGCAGTATATGCCTTCATTTCTGCATGCCAATAGTGCTTGTTAACTTATTTTCATTAATTTTAGCATTTGCATCGCTTTTGCGGCAAGTTGTGTGCCGTGTCATGTTATTTTGTGCCATATAATCGTTTTTTGTGACACCTAATAGTCAAGATAACGGTTTGGGTAAAAACCCAAATGACGCTTCCTTAACCTTCAATATTTTATTGCAGTTTTCCTCCAAAAAGCGTCCTTAAAATATGCATTATGATATGGCATCAGTAAGATAATTTTAAAATCATTTTCTCTAGAGCAAAGCAACCATCGGTGATCGTTGAAGTTAACTTGCGAACTCCAGCTTGGCGAATCGTTGAGCGTGCGCTCAGCTTGTTTGAAATCGAAGTAAGCCTCTTGTTAAGTCTGAATGTCCTTATTTATACGCTCGATTTCTGGTTCCAATTGGCTTTCGATCTCATTTTGAAGATTCAGGCTAGACTTAATGGGTGAATTTCGCATTTCATTTTGTTTCAGAATGCCAAAATGGAGCGGTACTGTCTAGTTGAACTTCAAATGCAGCCCAATGGAGGTAAGGCGTTTTTTGTAATAATTAGCAATTCCAGTTTAGTCGTGTTCCAAATTTCAGTTCCAGTTTAGTCGTGTATTTCTGGCACTGTTAACATTCGATGCTTGGAAAACAGGATTTTTTTGTAGAAGACCTCACTGTTCCTCAGTGCTCAACGATTTTCGTTAGATGCAGTTTATCGTGAACCTCGTGTTTAACGAATAATTTGCATCAAATCTTCGAATTCCATCTCTATTGATGCCTTGAACAAAGGCAAAATTTCTTTCCTTTTGTTTTTTTAGACTTTCAGTATCGTTGTTTTCTGTTTTAAAGCCACACCAACTCAAATACACCTGTCTTGTTACCTCTGTTTCACAGCTCTAAGTTTATTTTTCTTCTCAATGCTAGTTGCACCTCAGGAATGTGTTCTTTTTAACCTCCTTCTGCAACATCAGCATTTTCTAAGTCTACGTCATCATAGTTGAAACCTGTCCTGTTTGTTTTCAATGCAGCTATATCCTGACTGATTTGTTTCCTTTCAAGAAAATCTCTGATCCAGACTGATTCGTTTTCTCAACCAGAGGCGGATCCAGAGTGAGTTCTTTGGTGCACAGAACTCAGTCAGTTTTACAACATAAAGCTAAAAGTAGTGTTACTTGAAAGAAGTAATATTTAAAATAAAAAAATGAAAACTATAAAAGTTTTATCACAGTCTCTTCAAAATCTTAAATTTGCCGGTTTTATATGATTCGTTCGCCCTCCTTTCTTCTCTGGCATGATTTAGAAACGATTTCCCCGACGCTGTGGAGGACAACAGACCACACTAGGCTAGCTAATTCTGATAAAAAAGGAAGTCAATCCTAGAACTTGAAAATAAACAATTTGTGCCTCGGAAATAAGTGAAACAAAAACAATGGAATTTTTATTGGAAACACGGATGGAACGCAGTCAGAACAGCATCTGGAACTCGGAAATTATATTTGTAAGATAGCTGCACAATAGCCAGTAGTTGATTGGCTGCCTATTGTTCTGTTCTGGCGTGAGACTGCATTACATTGAATTCAAAATGGCGGGCGACTTCAGGTGTCTAATATTCGCGACACTCGAGCATTCCAGCAGATTATTGAATTGCAGTCTTTGATGGCAGGGGTAACAATGCTCAGACGGAATAATGGTTCCATATTTTGATGAATTGGCTGGTGTCTACCGAAGCAAAATGATAAATTTGTGCTTAATTTAATAATGATCCGATTTTATTTGACATTGAAATGCAAACAATAGGGAAAAATTTGGCTGTGGTATCCAAGACAAACAAAAGGGTATTGAGAAGGGGAGTGGGTTTCAAAGGGGAAAAGGTTCCAAAAATTTCCACAGATGCACTGTTGTTGTCAGAAATGGCCCCCCTTCTATGGTACCAAAATGCCTAATAATTATAGTAATTTTAATAATAATAATAATGATTTTGACTTAGGCACAATTATAATTCATAAACCTAATTATCTGAAATACCCCAGCCTTGGCCTGGAACTCAGTCAGGTTTTCTGTTGGATCCACTCCTGTCAACGATCCTAAATTTTTATCCATATTTGGGCAAAGAATTTGTGTGAATTATTTCAAGGAATTTCTGCTTTTTGTCATCAAATTGTATATATTTCTTGCGTTAGTTGATGAAAGATATGTCGAAGATGAAGATTGCGTATGGGAAGATTACATAGGAAGAAGAAAGGTACTTCACTAAAACATAAACCTTTTTATCAAAATCTCTATCTAATGATGGGAAATGTTTTTAATTTCATTTTAAAAACTATTTCCGACAGCGGTTTTATGCGGGAAATTTAGACTGACGGGGATTACATGTTGGTGATATCAGTAAGGATTGTAACTGTATTTCATAACGGCAGTCTTGAATTTTGAATCGCATAGTGCGAAACAAGTTTGCCACCTGCACGTGATTCGCAAACAGATCTATCTTTTGCTTATCTATTTAGACGCTAATTTGACAAATCTTAACTTCTTAGGTATACCAGTCTAAGATTAAATAAATGTTTGAGTTAAGACTTTATTTGTTTATTGATCGTCTAATCTTTTCTTTTAGCTTCTTACTTTGGCTAGGCCCATTCTGTAGACTTAGGATCGGTCTTGCTTTAATGACCTAAACTTTCTTTTGTAGTTATCAATCGCCCGGACACATTCTATACGGTATTATCTTCAACCGGTTGCAAGCAGAGCAAGGAAGACATCATTGTTTATTGGCAACCTGCCCTACAATTTAACTAATGCACAGTATGAAGCATCTGTAACTGAAATTATGGGGGAATGTAAGTCAGATTCAGACATAGCGTCGCACAGATTTCCATATTTAAATAATGCGTTGTACATTTTCGTAGAGAACTACAATCCTTGCCAAAAATAGTTGGAACACCAACATATTCACGTTCAAATATTGTCAACCCCCGAATTTTAATACATCTCCAAGTTATCAGTCACGTTGCTATGTTCTTCCCTCTTTCCCCATACAATGTTGGTTATTTCATTAGAATTATTTCATTTTGCGCCCAGTGCTTGTTAATCCTAGTTTGATTTCAACTGCAAATCATGCAATTTTGATATTAATCAACATTATAATGGGAGAAGGAAATTTTGAAAAGCTGTGAAGTTTTTTGTAAGTGGTCCAACAATATTGGCAACGATTGTAGTTCTTCGATGTTTGGCGACAAGCTCTGGTCTGTGACACGTGAATGTGGCACGCTCTGTGACACGTGAATATGGCACGCTGTGTGACACGTGAGTGAGATAATTATGGTACTGAAAAATATCATGTGTCCAAATGAAGAGTGGCTGCGAGAAGTGATAGGTCTTGGGATTTGCAGCTGTTTTTGTAATTCAGAATCAGTAAGGTAGGCCAGTAGAATGATCTTTTTGTAGAAATGGTGGCAGCTGCAAAAAGTTTAAAAATGAAACTCAAAGTATTTGGGCTGTTTTAAATAATGGACATTTTCTAAACTTAGTGCAGCAATTGTTGTCTAATTTTCTACAGCTGAGCTAGACTGTTGATCACCCCAGGTTGCCTTTGCATTTAGGGTTATACTGCGTAAGTTATCACCGTACATCTTGACCTATAAGTGTCAACATCGTGAAAATATCAGTGAACATGGCTCAATCAATGGTTTTGTTGCTTCTTGGTTCATTCATTGTAGACTTTATGATTTAACGCATTTATTTTGAGCGATTCAGTTCAATTCAGTTCAGTTAATTTTATTTTGAATTCACCTACATACAAATACTCTAAAATTAAACATACTTTACTACAATTTGATTAACTACATAAGACAATACACACAAAATTAAAGAAAGATACACAACACTAGAGGATTGGTATGAAGGGGAATTCTTAAGGAGGAACTCTCTCAATAGCAAAGCTAATCGAGGAGAGAGCACCCCCTTTTCAGATAATATTTTTAGAAACTATGGGTAAATTGTGAGCTGTCTATAATACACTTTTAATAATTCTTATCCATTTTCTCCTCTTGCAGTTGTTCCTGATTGCATCATCGAATATTCCTTTCCCCTGTATGGTAGGTTGCACCCTTCACTATCGCACTGATTAATTTCATATTGAGAAAAGGTTTCCTTTTCGCCCAGTTGGTATGATTTGTTTCCAACGCAGCAGATACATTCCTTTTCATTTCTACAGGTGCAATTGTCATCGAGTTCCCATCAATAGACTCGTTGATATCCGGATATTTCAGACTGAAGGATGCTTCGATAAACGAAAGGAGAATTTATGTGAAAATAATTCCAATCATAGAGGTTAGTATTTATAGTTGTTTAATTTCGAGTTGTTGAATATAACCAATTCAAGCGAATAATTTCTGGTTTTGATATAGATTCCATTTGCATATAAACATTTTCTTTTCCAAATCCAGGAGAAACTGCTCCCAAACTCGAGTTGGCCCTTACTTGTTTTCGTCAATGGCAAAAGTGGTGGTGGACAAGGGGCCAAGCTTATCAATTTCTTCCAGAGGACACTCAACCCTTATCAGATTTTTGATTTGATGGAAGGAGGTCCTCTTCCCGGGTAAGCCATTTTTCGATGTTTTAGACTTTGGCTTGATTTTCGCTGGAGTGCTACACTTGCACGTTCCCACACTGTTACTAAGAGTTTGCTCATTTGACCGACTCAAATCAGATTCCGGCAGGATAATCAAGCGAGTGAAGGATCGAATCAATCATTATCAAGAACCTTTTTATCCTTATTTTAGCTTGTACACGTTCCGAAAAGTGCAAAATTTCCGAATTCTTATTTGTGGTGGCGATGGAACATTCGGCTGGGTGCTTTCATCTATTGACGAAGCGAATAAATATATGCTGTTGACATGCAAGGAGCCTCCTTGTGCACTGCTTCCGCTGGGAACAGGTGTGTGTTTCATTAACTTCATTTTCAGTCGTTCATTTATCGTGCTGTTCCGGCCCGTGTGATTGAATGGTTAATCAGAACTAAGTCCGTCGAAAAGACCTTTTGTTTGTGACATGTTCTTTTTAGTCCAACATATCGGTCCAGTTCCTAAGGCTTTGATCCAAAAGCTCTCTATTATGCTGGCTTGTGATCTACCCGTAATCTCGTTCTAATAACTTGTTCAGTAGAAAAGCTTTTGAGGCATTTATCATGATTGAGGAGCCAAGCTAATCTTTTCTGAACTGTCTTGTTTAGACCGCACAGGTGCCTTGAAGGTGAACATAATTTAGGACACCGTTAAAACATCTTGAACCTCGATAATACTTTTGCCATGTCATTCCCTAATAAAGCTACGATTTTGTGGATTCCATGGATATTGACATTTTATATTCACATATCACCAAAAAACGATTTTTTTTGCCCCTTGCCTTGTTTTTGCACTCTAAACTCCTCTAAAAATTATTTTGAATGTATCTGTATCGATCTCAGCAATTTTCACAATCGGCATTTGTTACCTGAATGTGTTTCAGAAATTAATGCAAAGTTAAGAGGTTTTTAATCACAGCATTAATCATCGAGAGTAACATATGAGTTGGACCGACGCTGTTCATCCGTGCAAGACAGGCACCAGAAGTATCAAGTTTGTCAATGAAAACATCCACATTGGTGCTCAGCGCTTCTGTTGGCTAACCACACGAACGGCAAATTTGCTGCAATAGCGACAAAATATCTAAGATGAATTTATTAAACAAATTTCGCCAAGGGATGTCTTGTGGTTCATTACTGTTTATAAGTGGTTGGTTTTTCGGCCTTGTACGGATGAAGTGATGAAATAACTCACATGGCCGTGCCACAGCAACTTTGTAAAAGTGATTCAAAACTTGCTAAACCAGTCAGACTCAAAAGTGTACCCTAGGAGCATAACGACCCTGCATACACGCGCGTTCTTCGTTTCTAGACTGATTTTATTCTTGTCTAATCGGTTTTCAAAGGCCGATGATATGCGCAATGATATTCACCAGCCTTGAACCTCCCTTCCTTGAAGCTCATCCAATGCATCTTATTCCTCAAAAAGCCAAGATCTTGATGGTTCACAAAGAAAATTTAATTCTGTAATTCACCAGCATGTCGTTTCGCGCATATTTTGTGATACGCCTTTAAAGTTCTTTCTCAAGTAACGATACAGTATGTAAATGCAGATGACTTATCTCCTATTGTCTTCTCAGCAAGATTCACAACACTGTATTGTATTTTTTCTCTGTATAGGCAATGATTTAGCTAGAGTTTTGAACTGGGGTTCTGGATACACAAGCAGTGACGATTTGACGTCATTGTTACTATCTGTCGACGATGCAGTTGAAACCAACCTTGACAGGTAAGACGATAGTCGATGCTTCTGCAATGATGTCTACCTTCATTCTCGATAATCCGCCATTTGGTTTATCCTGCCTACCAAGCGTTCGAATCTTGATTATCAGAAACATGATTGTCCGAATCATGATTATTCCTAAATCAAATTAATCTAGCTTTTTAAGTTGAGCGAGCTCAGATCACGTTCAGTGTTTTTAACTGTTACATCGAACGCGAAAATACTTGATCCTGATCAGGTAATTAATCTGAAGAGTCCCCTATTTGTATCCGTATCTGCCCCCTTTTCGCTTTCACCTACACTCATTCTGCACAAGAAGCTTGCTATAAGAATCGAATAACCAACAATCGGGAAAAGGCAAGAAATATCAGTACTAAAGCGGAGCAAATCTATTGAAAGAAATGTCACGAGCATTTGAAAACAATAACAAAATTGACGAGACTAGCTGTTTGCATCTAAGAAAGCTCTTCCAAACAGGTTTCTGTTGTGAAATTTCTAAGCGTGAAGAAACTAAATCTAAGGCCCTGAAGGTTAGAATTAATGACATCATAGTTAAGAAACTTTGTTCCACATCATAGTTAAGATTATTGAAGCGAGTATTGGAATTTCCTAAAGCATTAAGAAACTATAGTACTCCAGGTTTTGTTCTTAAAAAAGGGAATGAGCGCAACAAATGAGAATTCTTTTGTTAAGAGCTACTGCTCATCGTTAATCTAGTTTTTTTGTTTTGTTTTTTCATTGTTACCATTGTAAACTAATAATTATGAACATGATAAACGAAGAGACCTAATGTGTCTGCTACAAGCCGGTGTTTATGTTATCAAATCTTTTACATATGAATTGGGCGTTAATTAAGCTATACTTAATTTTAAAGCCATTTAAGAAGTATAAAATTAGCTCAGGACGCCTAAACAAGAAATCGAGTACCTAAAGAGTATTTTGTAGGGTAATTGTAAATCTTGAAGTCTGCGTAATGTTAATTTACTTCTTTCTTCTAGATGGAGTGTTGTATTTGATGTACCTGCCTCACCAGACTCTAGCTCCTCTGAAGACGAACAAGCAAACGTCATAATCATGAATAACTATTTCGGAATTGGTGTCGATGCGATGCTCTCTCTTGACTTTCATCTCGCTAGGGAGGAGCAACCCGACAAATTCAACAGCAGGTTATTATTAAACCTTGATGATCACGTGACGTCTTTTCTTATTCAGCAATTGTTAATCTTGTTCATATTTTTCAGCGAATTTTTTATTTTAGCTTCACCCATGCCAAATTAGCTTTTACATTTTTCGAAGTACCGTTTTCTCGTATTTTGCAATGAGGTCGCTTTTCCTTTATTCCAAAGGCTTCGTAACAAAGGTGTTTATTTCAAATCTGGATTGAAAAACATCGCGAAAAGCTCAAACTCAAATCTGCAAGATAAAATCGAACTCGAGGTATGACCGTGCTTTCCTTCCCTGTCCACTACCGTCTCTTAAATGCAACAGAAAACTTGAAATTGGTTTCAGGACTCTCAAAGTGACAGTTTGCTCGTTTTTGACCTTCCATACTTGTGAATCCTATTCTATTTTATAGAGGTGTTCATTCAAGGCATAAAGAGAATCAAATACGTCAATAGATTTGTTTATTTCACTTTTAAATCAAAGTGATGAAGCAAAAATAAAAAAGTTTGCTGCAATGTTAAATGGATTTGTAATATAATCATTTTTCGCTCACTTTACTTACAGTATTTTTCTCGTACAAGGTTGACGGAAAGACTGTGAATATACCCAGCATCGAAGGACTTTTAATTTTAAATATACCAAGGTATATTTTATTTACATATATTAGCTAAGCTGTTAGGCATACTGTGTTTCCAAAGTAATTTTTAGAATTAACAACATTTCTGAGCCTTAAATTAATTTCTCTATCAAAATGTTTTTAGAATTATTCATATATCCAAGCAATAAAGTTTAGTTATATTTGTTCTATTATGCAAATATTTGTAATTCTTCATTCTTTGTTATTTTTTAATAAATTTTATCATTCAAGTTATTGGTATTTCATGTTTTGATGACGTTGCTTCTGTTGTAGCTGGGCTGGAGGATCAGATCCTTGGGGGAAAGACAAAGATACTGTAAGTGAAATTTTCGTTTGACTGAACCTGTCCTATTTCATTAGTTGCTAGTTAAAGAACTTGATTGAATCAATTGTAAAATGTTTTCGAATTGCGATGATATTGTCAGTGGATTGCACTTAAAATAGGTTTGTAATTTCTCCATTAGGTTTGCCATTAAGAAGTGCTTTCTTCTTTATTTCCATTTGTACTTTACTTATTTATGATTTTAATTCTTTAAGAAATTCAAGCAGCCTTCATTGAATGATGGTTTGGTTGAACTGATGGGTTTCACTGGCGTTGTCCATATGGTAAGCAATTCAACATTTTTGATTTTAAAGTTTTTATTTGAATAGTTCGTTTTGAATTTTTGTCTGCACAGCCCGTTTATTGAAATGCTAGTCTGGTTACGATGATGCCTTAATTAAAGCTGCGTTTAAACAAGCAATTTGCCAGCTCCCTGAACCCTCTACAACATATTTGTTTAATGTTTACCCGCTCCATCTGAAACCATTTACGCAAACGCAATCAACCAACCACAGAGGTGCGTAGTCCACTGTGCACCAGTTCCGCGTTTCTTCTGCAGTTTTCTCTCAAATGACAGCACTTTTTACAGCATTTCATGCTCTTTCTCGAAAAAACAACATATATTTTCATGACCTCCAAAGTTTTAAGCAAACATCTTCGTTGATCTATGAATGCTAAGAAGTTGCAGTAGTGTATGAAATAGCAAAAGCAAATATGGACAGCAGAAGTGAAGTCCTTAATGTTTCTTAGCATAAGGGCATCGTTCAACACAAAAAAACAAAGTTGGTGACTTAAAGTCAATAATGTAGCAGCCTTGTAAAGATATTTTCAAATCTCTTAAAAATTTTAAATGCATACTCATTTTGAACCTTAGATGATCCTTTTTCGGTACTGCTAGCAGTTCCATTTGGAGCGGTACCGAAAAGTCCTGTATATGTCAAAGACTTTATTTCAGTACAACCCTGTGAATCTCCGGTAAAGAAAAGGAATACAAAATGAATTATAACAATCATTTCTTATATGCACTTTATTTTCTACCCACTTATGTTTTTTTTTGTTCTTTCGTTTTTCAGGGGAGAATTAAAAGTGGCCTGTCATCTGCAATCAAGATTGCCCAAGGCAGTTAGAGCACAGAGTTTTTGTATCATCGATATGTCTGAGCTATAGATTATGTTTTCATTGTTTTGGTTGTTTTGATACCAGCTCTCGTGTTCCATGGTATGCATTTCATGTGTAGAGCATGTCATACACAATATCAAGATGTAAACTGATTATTTTTTATGTAAACTGTAAAGATGTGAACTATGCTTCAGTTCAAGAACATTTAAAGTTTTTGAATACAAGGTGAACTTGAGCAAAAGAAAGAGTTGTATGTGCTTTGATGTGTAAACAAGACGATTCTAAGTTGCAACTCAAAGTTTTTACGTTTAATTTGATCATCAGGCAACAGTTCTGCGATGATTTTAAATTATTTGTCTTCTTTGATTGGGCAATGAATCTTATAAATCTTATTCACTGTGTACGTTCAAGTGATTCTTTGAAAACCAGAGTTTTTGTTGTTTTGTATAAGAACCCCGGTCCTTGCGAACCAATGCAACCCAGTGCACCATGCTTAATTGACATGTTTCTTTGAAGGTGAATTTGAAAGTTAAGGCGGTTATTCCAATGCAAATTGATGGCGAGCCATGGATGCAGCAGCCGTGTGACATTGTGATTCGGCCTACGGTCCAGCAGGTAATTGCTAACCACATAACTGTTACTCCTTTACCTTTCCCCCTTTTATGTTTGTCTTTTTCTGTTTTTTGCACTCACCCCACCCCGAGCAACCGCTTGAAAGCATTGTTTACATCGTATCCTATCTGCCAGCACAGAGCTAATTGTCAAGTTATGAATTGTCATTACATAACGCCTTCATTTGTTGAGATCGCAGTTGATATTTCTACATCGCTAATCAAACTTTTTTCTAGGCAAAAATGCTCGCAAAAAACACCCCACTTCGAAAAAGGCTATCGTCAAAGACTTTGGGACAAAAGTCTGTCTCGACGCAAGAATAAGAATTATTTATCATAAAAGGTTTTTGATTAGTGTTAAATATAGATAGAATTCTTTAGATGAGATTGATTCTCGAAATTATTGGTCAGGCAACCAAATATAACATTTTTAATCGTTCTGGTAATCTAGTTATATTGCGCCGTTGTATTTAATGATTTCTTGTAATTTTGTTCCATTTCAATGTCATTGTTGACTTTTTTTAAGTTGATAGGCTCCCTAACAATTAATCCTTTGAAGTAAATCATTAATGATTGCTGTAAAATAGAATATTTGAAACTAACCTTTGTCCAAAGCTGCCTAGTCTTTGTAGAATCTTGTTTTTCCTCATATTTAAATCTATGTAAATCCTAACCAGCCTAGGAAAAACGATAATTTCCATAGGATCAACTGAGAAATGAACTTTTCTGCCTCAGAAAGTTTTGGAGCTGTTAAAAATTGGTTGAAATTCAATTTTTACAGCAATAATAGATTATTTGGTTACTCTTGGCAGAAGCATATTTGGTTATTGCTCGTCTTTTCTTCCGGTTATTTGTGCAAATTCTGGCGCTCTAAATGCTTATTTAAGTAGAAATTAAACTGCTAAGCAAGTCAGTGGCAAACAAGCAGACTTATTCCTAGACAGACCGCTACCTTTGAAAAATTTATGTTTATGTTTATGTTTATGAAGGCATCATTCTACTCAAGCAGCAAGGGTTTTCTGCTGAGATAACTGCTCCGTATTTGCTATAAGCTAAAACCATTCTCCAATCTAATTGAATGCATACCAATGTTAAGTCCCTTACTTAGAGTGGAGTTGGGTGATATTCAGGTAATCTATAAAATTTTAGATTAATGTAATGTTACGATTAATGCAATTAATGCCCCTTCAATGCTCCGTGACCCCTTTCTCTTTTCAACGTAATTCAACGTAACAGATTTTTGATGCTTAACTTTTTCTCTTCACATGTGCACTTCTCTTAAGTTATCAACGGCGCATTTTTTACTATAATGTTAAGGGTAATTAACATTGAATATCTTAGGGTAATATTCGGGCACGTTAAGCCAAATATCGCATCACATGCGTATCACGAGAAATTATAGCAAAGAAACATGATAATTTCACTCCCGTCTCTTCCTGTGAGATTCCTTCTTGCTGGTTGGAATTCGAATGTTTTAAGAAATGCTAAAACTTTTTGTCTGTCACTCCGCAGTGTATCAAACTTCAGAAAAATGCTCAAAAATGTGACGTTAGAAAACATTTATGCCCAGAAACTTGAAATACCCAATGGATAAAAAATAGCCAACGGTGAAAACGAACAGCTTCCAAAATAGCGGTTTTTCATTATGGCAACGGATTCTAACACTGCTAGATGAAACTACGAATGTGCTTTGCAATTTGAAAGATTTCAATTCCACATCATAAACTAAATTGCTAACTTCTTTTAGTTTGCGTCCTTGGTGATAACACTTAACCAAACAGTTGTCTTCAAGATATATATGGGATATTAAGATATTTTTAAGGTATGCGTACGCATATTGCAATTTGAAGCACCCGTCCATAAACCCCGAACATTTCCTTAGGTGAGCATGGCCCCTTTTGAAAAACGCCCAACCAGAAATTATCAGTGCCTTGGGTAGCTTGGCTGAGAAGGCTAAAAATTTTTGTTTTAATGCTTAGTAGGTACATTGAACTGATGATAAAAAAGGACTTAAACTCACCTTGAGGCCTTTTATCGTCATTCATTGCTGTAAAGTGGTAGTTGCGATGGCTGAATTAGGCCCTTTGAAGCGCACGAGAGTTTGCTGTCTCTGCAAATTGTTTGGCAGCAAAAGCTAGGTAACATTTTATGCATGCTTCAGGTGATGTGAGATTTGATTTTTGGCAATTTTATGAGGCGAAGCAGTCTCACTGGGAATTCTTTTATACTTTTTGCTCTTGCGGCATTTCAACTTGGTGACCATGCATTATTTCAAAGAATTTATGTTTAACTGAGCTTCCCTGCCAGTGATATATTTTCATTTATCTCCCATTGTTAAATGCAAAATTGGGATTTGGCTATTTAGAAAGAAGAGGCTTGTGTAGACATAAAAACAAAAGAGCTTTACAAAAAAATGTTGCTTGTTTGAAGCTGTTTCCAGCTAATGGAAATGAGAATATAAATATCTTTAAAACGTGCTTGGCATCCCCTGGGGAATTTTATTGGGGCTGTGTTGAAAGAATGCTTTTCAGCAAGGATGCATTATAAGGGTACAATTCTCTTAACTAGACACCAGCTTATAAAAATCTCAAGGGCAAAAATACATCTTCTTCTAAAAATCATATTTAATACTAGATTCGCTGCCTTTAGTAACCATTGCTTAGCAATGTTGCACTACCTTGACTCATAGCATAAAAGAAAAAAAGGTCTTTCAAACAGGCTCAATATTAAGGAATTTTTCACTAAAGTATTCGTCTTTTTGCC
This sequence comes from Rhopilema esculentum, assembly GCF_013076305.1. Next base: position 820,650 of record NW_027019640.1, read on the forward strand.
AACCTTTCTACCAGCAATGTTTAAACATAGGTCCGCTCCATGACATACTGCACCGCGGCATACCGCGCCGTAAAGCGGAATTTCATTCTTAGGCCTAAATACTTTTGCATCCTAAAATTACTTATTCATTTGATACATTTCTCTGACTAACAGTTAGCATTGAAAAAAGAGCAAAGGAATGAAAGCTAAGAAAAGAGATTTTCCTTTTCTCAATAAATATTAATGTGAATTGGACGAATATAAACATTTGCATTTTCAGGATATACAAAATATTAATTACAAAACTAAAATTCATTTCTAATCAAAGTACTTTGCAAATCTATAGAAAAGCCAAAGGCAAGAGTTTGACGCTTTGGTGTAACGGCTATTGCTCAACTCTTAATTGGACATCATATCGATGTTGCTGTTGTTATAACGCCATTTTCGAAAGTTATTATTGGTTGCAGCGATGCCCGTAGCAACAGCTCCTCCTTAGTGGGCACTTGGCCGGCCACGGGATTGAAGGTTGCACCGAACTCCCGATCTATCGTGTCATCATCAGTTTGGGAATCATACATGTCTGATATATCTTCAGAACCATAGAAGTCATATCCGTCAGGATAGTAGTCAACGTCTGTTTCTCCATTATATGGATCTTGCATCATAATGATCTCCGTCGTTAGAGTCTAGAGAAATATGGAAAAAACCAAATTGAATCTAAACATGTTACAAGCACTTAATAGAATGTACAGTCACTGCCAAACATAAAAAGCATGTTTTGTGATTCATAGTGAAATATTTCAAAAAATTGCTTCTAAACTGACGGTTCAGCTAGATTATGGCTGGCTAGAATGTACGAGTGTTGAAATACAGCCAGACGCCATTAGATGACTATGAAAAAACAAATTATTCTGAGACGAAACAAAACCCAAAGAAATTTGACTTACCCTTGTGTTGCTAACGGTATTCATTGATTTATTTTCTTCATAATAAGAAGCAGAAGAGCTAAAAGGAAAAGAAAACATGTTTTATTCATTGTTCCTATCTTTCATTGTTTTCATTTTTGAGAGATCTGATGTAAAGCGTTGCTAAAAGGCAGTCGAAAATTTCGTGCTTGTTTTGGTAGCTAGAGGCATTTGCAGATACTAAAACAGCGGGCCTAGCCTCCAGAAAATATTTGTTTAATTATTTAGTGACCAGGAGCGGTTTCGAATATACAGTCTTTGCAAACATTTGAATTCGTATATGTTAAATTCGAATGGGGTAATTGGTCAAGTGGACGAGGTTTGCGACAAAGCGTAACTCTACAAAGGTTGTTCAGTTCAAATTTTGTCTAGGTTAGAGACATTTCCAAGAAAGTTTTTATGTTTTCTTCTTTAGGGATGTGGCAGTGAGCTTTCGGTTGCTAATTTAAACAGGAACTGAAATCAAAATAAAAGAAATTAATCGACATTATGAATTGACAAGGGCACGACTAGTTTAAATGATTAAAATGAAAGTAAATCTTCTCTATTTCTTGGCAAGTAATACATTTAATAGGTTTTCTTTAAAACAAACCGTTTATGCTTTTTGCGGTCTTGCTAATCAATTCCTTTGGCATTTAAACTCTGCCATGAAAAGCAATCACCATGAATGCATAACATTTAAAATTATACTAAAATATTACGAATTATTTTCTGTACCTTATAAGCTTTTAAGAAATTTCTATTCTTTTTTATTAGAAGTTTTTAGAGTCAGGCATTAAAAATAAAATTAGGGGATTATGAATAGCGAATGTGAATAAAAATAAAATAAAAAAATTAATATGAAAAGTTGAGTTACTAAATAAATTAATTTTTTTAGGCAAAAACAGAAGATTTAAAAATCGATTTGAAACCTCACCGTTTTATAGAAAATGTTTCCATTAAAGGTCTTCAAAAAAGATGAGATTATTCAGAGTTAATAAAGGCAGAATTGAAAACAAGGGCCTTCATATGTATATTTTACATTAAGCATCACGATAGCAAAATTAATAATAGTTGTTAGTATCAAAGGTTATAAGTTACAGGCAGATCACAGAATTACACAGAATTACTAAGCTGAATACGAAGAAAATGATCGAACTTCAAGTTTAGGGATCGTTGACTGCAATGGAAAAAGTTTTTGCGAAATATATAGAGAAACAATTTACATAAATATTATTGAATCGATGGTTTTAGAGGTTTCAAAGCAGGGCTGCAGTATTTAATGGTTTTACAGGGTGGAATTTAAACTGGATTAGTAGTTTTAGACGTTTAATGATATCAAAACGTGTTTTAAAGCTGATGCGAGCTCTTGCAGTGAATTGAGCTTTTTATTTCAGAATTAGAAGAGAAAGACAAATAAATAAATTTTGGCTGTTTTGTTTCGGCAAAGAGCCTAGTTTAGAATTCTCAAACAACGAACCAACATTCAGTGGATACTAGTCCAAAAAATAAAAACACTATTTTAAAATGCTAACATGGTTTGTTAGAACTCTTGGTTAAGTTAAGTGAGGAAAATTTTTTAAAAATCAGAAGGTTAAAAATTCTTTAAGAAATTTGGAGTTAAGAATGTATTTGTTTGCAATTCAGACATCAGAATGAATTGAATCCTTTTAGATATATTCAGCAACTCAGCGTTTTAAAAAAAAATCTTTTTTAGAAATTATGTTTTTTCTCTTTCGAACAGCCACGTACCTTATGGAGTCAAAATTCTCATCTTTTGGTTCCACCCACATCGGGTAGAATCTGAGAGAAAGAATGCATTAGAATATTAGTGTTTATAAGAAAGATTGAAATCTGTCTTCTGCTTAAGAAATAACGAGGAAATTTATTGATATAGAAAACAAACGTGCTTCTTAGTCATGTTTAGAACAACTCTTCTTCAACATAGATCTTCAACATTTAAAAAGCCTTGTGAATGCTTCGGTTCTCCTCGTATGAAGATTTCCTTCTCGTGTAATCTTTCCTCATCTGCATCTTCAACACATTGCCATCCGTATGTTCCCAGTACTCAACATAAACCAGAATCTAAAAGCTGCCAAAAAGAAGAGTGGTCATATCTCAAATCCTCGTGTGAATTATTACCTTTCGGAGGCTCTACTCAGCGATTTTGACACGTGACTGTTGTCCACCTTCTTCCCGGAAACAGCGCCCTTCACCATCGTGTTCAATTTGTGCATGTGTTCTAGCTCAAGCGTCGCATCTGAAGACACAATATAGATTAGAAGACAGAAAAGGGTTTTGCACATTTGCCCAACCCAAATGAATGAAAATACCAGTTTGTATTGCCAAAAAAGTGTTTTTCCGATATATCCTACAAGTGCTAAATACTAACAAAAGTGATCATTAAAGTAATTAAGAAATAACGTTGCGATTTCGACTTCAGTTAGCTTATACTTTCAGTAAGCTAGAAATCTGTAAAAGAGCCTTGAAATTTTGATAACAATTGGAAATATAGCCTTCATGCAGGAGCACAGCCGGGTATCTCTGAATGGCTCTGTTTCCCAGCGTAGCTATGCATAAGAAGAGACATTACTTAGGCAGAACGCGTTTTGTTAACAAAGACTAAAGATAGTTGAGACCGAAATCGGAATCAGCATTGCGATAATTGTGCATCTGTACCAAACGACGATGGTTTAAACTCAGATATTCCTTGCGTTCCCAGTTCAAGTGGAATGTATTAATCTTACCCGAATCCTTCGCAGAGGCAGTAGCAGCTTTTAGTTTTCGTTGCTGCTTGCGCCGCAAGTAACACAGGGCAAAGACGAAGCCAAGGATGATGAGAAACAGTGCAGCAGCAACAGCTATTAAAATCGTCTGTGTTTCATCATGGGTCGGAACAGATGTAGGAACAACAACAGCCTGGATGGGATAGATTTTACTGATAAGGAAATTTTAGATTTAATGAATTGGCAAAAAACACGGGCAAAGATGGAAAAAGTTTGGGATAACTAAATTAGCTAGGCTTATATTTTCCAAAGAAAAACAATTCGTAATCTACGTTAGAATCATAAATATTAATGTTCAAAATAAAACTTTTCAACAATGTTTGAAATGTGTAGCCTAAACGTTATTACGTACTAATGAAAAAATGGGACGGAAACCAAACTATGAATAGTTAATCTACAATGGTCGGCTTGTTGGTGAAATTTCGCAAGAGTTCTGTTTAAGAACCACTAGTGTTAATTCAGATTAAAGTGAAAAAGAGGCGGACAAAAGATTTTGACAGCTCAGGTCACATCCCATGCCCTTAATGTAAGATACATTGGCATGTGCATACAACCGACAATTCAGAAAGTGGACTTTGGTTTTATGCGGACAATTCCGCACGTGGACAATTCTGCACGTGGAGAGAATTCAGATGTTGAGAAACTTGATATTTGGATACTCAACAATGGATGAGAGGCTTATTACGTCAGCAGGGCATCTAGTTTATGGAGTGAAAACTCCTGGGGCAATTCAGTTACGTATTTCTGTCAAGTAGAAGTAGCACAACCTTTGGCATGGGTAAACTTTGGCATGACATTTACACGATTTTCAAAGCAAATTGTATTATTGTTCACATCATGTCATGCAACAACGCTTTTCGAAAGGCAAATCAACTAGCATTCCAAGGCAGCAGTTCTCAGCTAAACTCGCTTAAAAATGGCAACTGATACAGCAAAACGCAATTGTATTTATGTAAACGAGTTAGTGCTATAGAAGAAAAGTCATTTGAATTAATTTTTAAAAGGAAAAACAATCAAAACTGTTTTTTAATGACAGAAGCAAAATTACAGATAAAAATAATAGATAATTTCAGTATTGGGCAAGGAATTGCTTTTAAGTTACATAAAAACTTACTTTTACCGACTGGACCTTCCACTTCTGGAAGAACCATTGAAATTTCTCTTGGTTCCTTGCAATGGCCCTAGAAAGCAGAAATGACATCAGACACAATAGCCGCGTGGAAAATCTTTCCACCATATATCAAACTCCTTTTACTGGGCTTTATTGGCAACAGGTAGAGTTACATTCAAACGGTTAAATAAAGAATTGTAATCATTGAATGTGAATAAATGTCGGTTTGGTATAATAAAATAAATAACACCTACTGTATTACTACATCTCTGTCCTGTATTTCATTTGTTGTGCGATCAATGGCGTGAAAGACGAGATCCGTACTACAATAGGAACAAAACTCAAAAAATTTTACAAAAACCCTTTCAATTCAAAAGGAACCCAACCAAATAAACAATAAAGCCTTGCAGATATTAAAGGTCTGCATTAGATTGTTTAGTGATTCTGCATTCACAGAACAAATAACAGCAATTTTTTGTGCTTTCTTAAAAGTAGAAATTCAGGTTCTTGTTGAAATTCATATTCTTCATTTAATTTCTGTGACAGTTTCATAACTGAAGGTAAAGCCACCAAAACGAGGCAAAAGCAAAATTGTCCTGATATCGAATTGCTCTATACGAACTAAAGTAGCATGGCTTTGTAAATGTTTGTACAAATTTGATTTATCTTTTTTATGATTGTTTGTGTTATTCAAACTTGATACCACAAACCTTGTTCTGTCGTATTCGCCGTTCTTTGTAGAGTATTGGATGTCGTCAATATTGATTTTAAAGGAAGTGATGTTTTGCAGAAACCTTTGGCAAAACATGGTCATTATCTTCAAAAGGAGCTAACAGAAGTTTTACAATGAATATATTACAAGAAGAGCTATTAACAATTGTGGATAGGGTGAACGGAAGACGTTAGAACTATTAGCTGATGTTTGTAAAGCTTATTTTAAGGGGGGGGGGGTTTATTTTGAGCAGGGAGACGGACCATTAAATATCTTATACCTGACGGTGCTTGCAATTGTCACCCGTCATCAACATCGGGAATGGTCATCAGCAAAAAAGAAATTAAGAAACAGCTTTTACTCGGAGGTCTTGTTTAGGGGGGGGGGGGCGGGGGTTGGGGGGATGGTTGGTCATAAGAAGAAGTAATCTGAATATGTTATTCACATGCATCTAACAATGAGAACTGCTATTCGTGGATAGTAAAATGACTTCACAAGCGCACTTAATCACAAACCATTCAATGTCACCAACGAGAAAATAAAGTTTTTTTGGGAACTGGGTGATTGCAGTGTCCCTGTTTTAGGTTTAATGATAGCCAAAGGGGAACGTTTTCTCTTGAGAGATAAAGACGTAGCAGATAAAGTGACTAGAATAATTTTGCAGCTTGCCTTATGAACTCCTCTTTGTTATCTCGAACAGTCTGTGGGTCTACATTCATCGTCAGAACAACTCGCTGGTTGTCAGTCAAAACAAATATCTGAAATTGAGAAAAGATGATTTATCTGAAGGAGCTTCACGGAGAGGCCTTCAAAGCTCTTTGATGGAAAAGGCTGATTATGCACGCTTCAGTTCATTTTGAAAACGTGTATACGTAAATGAAGAATTGAGCTAGAGAATCGAGTGGAAAGGGGAATCAGGTTTAAATACACTTGGAAGTGAATAAAATGCAATCAGCTGCTTTTTGGAGCCAGGAGCTGTATCTGCAACGTTGATTTCCTTATAAAAAGCACAAGCATTCGATTGCTTGCAAGGACTTGTGCATGAGGTGTCAAAAACTTTGATACATAATGGCAAAAAATCCCATGTGGCTTGCAGAGAATTTGAGTAGCAAATAGGCTAATTCTCCTATAATCGTTACCTTGACAATAGCAGTGTCGTTTCTATTTGGGCTTCTTCCATCGTTATCCTCCGCAACGACCTTTAACTCAAAGTTTCTTCCAACTTTACCAGTAAAGAGTTGTGCTGACTTTATCCAGCCTGTTTTTTTCTCCAGAACGAAGAAGCCCTCGTTCTGTCCACCTATCATTGAGTATGCGATGTTGCTGTTGTTTCCAGCATCTAAATCGATGGCCTGCAAATGTAAACAGTCGAAAATATCAGTAATATCATTCAAGAAATCTTTCAGATGTCAACTAACCAAATGAATACGAAAGAATACAATAAAGATATGGGAAAATCAATTTCAATTTATTGGTAACTTCACTCTAAAAACAAATACCAGAAATACTTCATTTATCTTGAATGGGTTTTTAGGCCTTGAGTTGCCAACGTGAAATGAGCTAAGTCATTTTGGAGAAAACCTTGTAACCAGAAAGGAGCGAACTGTAAGGGGTTCGAATTGTTTGAACCATCTTCAAAGGCCCTTTCTATAAAAAGCTGTTTCGTTATCATTATTATTAGAAATAATGGAGGGAAAATAGGAAAGTTAGTCAGCCTTCTAAAATTCTCTGTGTCCTGCCTATTTTCATATGCAATAAAACCACGAAAAGCAAAAAGTAAATTCTCTCTTCCGTTTACGATCAACGGCGAAAAATCGTTAATACACTGATTCCAAATAAATTTAATCAGACACAATTCTGGTTACAGACGCGTCACTTTCCCTAACCGTAATACGTAGAGACTCTACCACTGCACTCATAATAGCATCATGAAGGCTCATTTTAATTTATTAAGGTTCGGGATATTGATTGAAATATTGAGAGTTACCGCCACTTGAAGAATACTTGTTGCGTATTTGGCATTTTCGGATACACCTGCAAAAGTACATAATATGATATATGAAAATGAGAAACAAAAGCAAAAACGGGCATCCTTCTGGAGCTTCTGCTATAAATTCCAGTTTCAACAAAATACATTAACTATGAATTTCCAAGTAATTAATAAGCCTATAGTGTGGTTAAGAGAGGTTGGCTTAAGATAAAAATTTAAATGTTAAAATACTTCTTGATTGCAGTTTTACCAAATTATGATTATTGTACTTGATTTCATTTTTATTCTTGTGAATAGACTTTTGATTCTGAGGCAAAGATCATCAACCAGTAAAATCTATAATCTTTTTCTCAAGCGGCTTCATATTTCGGTGTAGCTTTTGACGTGATTCAAGACCACAAAAATCCTTATGCAACAAAGAGTAGTTCGCAATAAATATTTTGCCTTCGGGTACAAGATGAAAAGCTCACCAGCACGATATTCTTTTTGGGTGAACTTTGGTGCATTGTCATTCTGATCGTCAACTTCAATTATCACTTGTTGAGTCGAAAAAGAACCTTGGATATGAACACAACGAGATGTAATTAAAAGCCGAATTTCGGTCAATTCTTGTCCTTTGCTTGATTTCGGTAAATTCTTACGATGAGCAACTCCTCACACATTTCGAACAAAAAATAAAAATTGGTTATTATAGGCCGAGCAATCGGCTTAAAGCGAGAAAATACTGTGATTCACCAATACATAAGGAAAGGGCCAAGAGATGCAGGTGCGACACACACAAATCATTCAAAAATAATATAAAAAAGGAGCTCCGTCCGTTTATTCAAAAAATAGAAAACACATTAAATTTTATAATAAACCTTGGGGCCCTGTGCTGATTGACATGACAAGTGCCATTTTGATTGCCATGGCAACTCCTGCGCCGAAAGCCATGAGCACGTTCATGTATATACGCATTGAATGTACATCTTTCTGTGAAACAAGTCAACAAAACAAGAAAACTAACTTCTGAATAAAATTCGCAAATATTATACCTTTTGGCGAAGCACGTTTCGTTCTGATCAAATTTGTTGACCTCTGGAGAAAGATACGATGATATGAGTTCCGATTGACATTGTTAGTAAAATAAACACAACAAAACACAACATAAAATAACAAACAAAATAACATAACAGAACATACGTAATCGTGAAACAGAAAATGTGGAATTTTGGCATTCCATCCATCTTTGGCAGGGATTTACCTCCAACTCTACAAGGGGAATACTTAGCTGAATTTCTAAGCCATGCCTGTCTGTCATGACGTATTACCAAAAGCTTGTGCAAAAGGGGAAGGCACGTATTAAACCATTATTATAAAGCTATTTTTGGCTGCTTTACTCAGTGTGGCTTGTACAACGAAGCTAAAAATGAACAACTCTGGACGAAAATAGAAGACAGAGAAACACCCCCAACTTCTCTTTTTCAAATATTCGAAAGAAGTGTCAATCACCAGCCGGATCGTTTGCGGAGATGAATCAACGCTGGGCTTGATAGTTCCAGTTATTTAATGAGACACGTTAAGGCCATGTACACTGGGTATGCAAACAGCCTTACATGATTGCTGACCAAATCACATTCAATAAAAGTTTACTTGTCAAGCAAAGGGCGCTTTCACTTTTCAGAGAATTCATGTACCGAGGCAGTAACACAGTACCTGACTTCGTGAGAGAACTAAAAATAGAGACGTTAATCAGAGTTTAATCCCGCAACCAAAGCCTGGATTATATCTCAGACCCAAGGAACAATAGTAAATTATTGCCAAGAAGACCTTTCCAGGGAACAAATTCAGCGTGGAGCGATCAAAGCGCTTTTGTTATCGCTGTCTCAGCCGTAACTTAATACTTAGTTATTTCTTTTATTTGGCTATTGGTTATCAAACACCAACACAAAGTTAGGCCTTCACAACGGAAACGTAATCACTGGGAAACGTTAAGTTCCAGGAAAATACAAAATAAAAACATCGTAAACCCTTTTTACAAACAAAAATGTACATATCTAAGATCAGATTTTTTCTAAAAATGAACAGGATTGATTCGAAAAGGGGACACAGTAGCAGTTTCTATCTTTGTATAAAATAATAACAGATTTTAGTAGATGTTCAGTTCTCTCTTGGGCCTAAATTATTTTTCCTATACTTCGGCTGATATTTCGTCTGATATGTCGTTTTACATTTGCACTTACACCAAAATCAAATGTCAAAATTGCGTAATATTTCTTCATTCGAGGAAAACCTGATGCAATATTTTTTCATGAGTCGGGGGAATTTCATTGCCCAGAATGACGTAATTCCTTGGAAAAAGTGAAACAAGTCAGTAGCCCTGAATAGAAAGGTGACAGGAGTTGAGGATATCTTCGTAAAAACTTTTCGCTCACTGCAAAATTCTAATCGATCTTGAAAATGCCAGTTCAAATCAGAATACCCTCATTCTGCACGGCAATGTAATTCTAGCACCTTGTTCAATGCAAGTCAGATATAAATCTGCACCGAAAAGCAAAATCAAGGGTTTCAAAGGAGTAGGAACAAATATCTTTCTAGAACAGTCATGAGATTCTCGTTCAAATATTTCCCTTTTTAGTTATGTTGCTATAAATTCTAATACCCTTTTGACTTATTTTGCATTCGCTATTGACTAGGTGCGAATTCTCAGATATAGAAACACTTTGCGAGACGAGGTGAACATTTTTCATTGATAATAACGTCCCCCTAAAATAGCCAATTTGATCATAATCTTTCTATCATGAAAAACATCATGTATTAATTCTACTTTCTTGAAAAGATTTTCTAGGAACAGAAAAATAGCCTACGGTGACATTAAAACGAAGTGGCGGCAATGCTTCATCTGTGTCAGGTCAGCAGATCGGATGATTGTGATCATAGTCGGTTTAAACTAGTGTACAGAGACGGAGAGGGATTACATAAGGGCGAAGCAATTGTGAAAGTGTGCTGCCTTTGAATTGTGTAGAACAGCAATGCTTCTGTACCCCAAACTCTGTCTTTTATTATCTTACATTGTAAAAGACATGACATTATCTTAATCAAAATAAGAAACAATCTAATGGACGAAAATGAAATTTCAAACCTATAAGTGCAAACGAAGACCCAGGCAACATTTCATCTATTGCAAAACATTCAAATGAGCATTTAAAAGCAGTGTAGACAATAGCTACCCTAACAGAGTTTGATCAGAAACGCCAGAGAGAGTTGGCGCCCCTTTTGCATTTTGATAGGAGGGGCAAAGGGGACCAAAGTTCCCTCTTCATAAAAGGGCCTTTGTCATCGGCCTTGAATAATTATCAAAGAAATTCAAATGAAAATCTTGTCGACATTTCTTGAAACTTGTCAAGAAACTTGTAAAACGGCCCTGAGTTTGATCCTTTCTTTAATGTTCATTTCTTAATGCTGTTTATTTTTAAAAGTTGTTTCATGCTTGTAAATTTAGTTGCATTTGTGTTCTCGTTTAGATCGTTAGGACCATGCACCTCTGGTAAAGTGTCGTTGATTTAAAAAATACCATAAAATTTTCTGAAATACCTTGGTGTTGGTTGCCACGATCGTTAATGTGTACACTTGAGTTGTTTCCCTATCCTACAAAAAATTAGAAAGCATTGAAATTATACAAATTGAAATCATGCCTATAAAACAGTTCGAGATTTAAATAGGTGGGTCACTGTTCACCTAAAAGGTTTTGTTTCAAATCGTTTTGTAAAGTCTATCGATTAGGAACCAATGGTTGACAACAGAATGTCCATACTTGGCTGAAAGCAAAGGAGTAGTTAAAACCATGTTCCTGGTAAATCTGATCAAATCGAACACTCGTATCTAGCTGTGCAGTGCTAAAACCAACATTAATAACATTGAAAGGAATATACCAATATTACAATTTGCGGTTACCTCGCGGATTATCAGCGGGCAAAATGGAACCTTTAACATTTGGAAAGGCTTTATGTTGAGGAAGCTATCATAAGTTTGGTTTGCAAAAACGACTGTTACAAGTATAAAAGATACACTTATGAAAGAGCAATTTAATGATAAAGAAGTGAATAGAGTTAAGATTTTTCGTAATTAGCCGCTAATGTGCGACGAGCTTTTGAAAGTAAAAGATTGCCACGTGGCTTTTCCTATTTAAAAATCTGATTTCACTTCTGGAAATAGAAATAATAATGATAATAATAGCCAGAAAAACATCTGTAGGACGAGAATGGAAAGCGAGATTTAATGGCAATAACTCAGTTATAGAAATGATAATAATTAAAATAAGTAAGCAGTGTTCTGTGATGTATAAATGTAACAAAATCTTTCTTGATACTGAAAGACGAAACCCTTCTGTTCAAGGACATCTGTAAAGTTTTTCTTAATATATCAACGGGTGAAAACTAGAGGTCATCAATTTAAAGAGCCATCGAGCCTAAAAGAATGCCGTTGAGTTTAGGATAAATAAATTCGAAAGATGAGCAATGGTAATTAACGTGCTTGCTATTTTTAAATAAAAAAGACAATTGAAAAATATCTGCTGTCAAGACAAATATAGCAGACCGTTTTGTAAAAGGAACGAGGTCTTGTAGAAGTGTAAGGGTGTCTTTGGCGGTGCCAAATTGTTTGGTTATATACTTTCGTACGCAACATCTGTTTTGATGGGCCTTTACATGCTATGTTCGCAAGGACCGTAGCCACACTGAAAGCTGTCCTTGAAATGACAGGGGAGAAAGGGGGAGAAAGGGAGAGCAGGGGGAGCAAGGGGAGCAAAGGCAAAAAAGGGGGAGAAAGAGAAGTAATGAGAATTGTTGTCTCATGTTCTCTTTTCTTTTCGATAGAATTCCCTTCTCGCAATTCAATTTTATCAGCTAATGAATCGTGCCACTAAAAACGTCAAGCTGTAATTTAGCTGTCTTCGAAGCAGTCAATGTAATTTTCTTGTAGAAAAATCAACGTTGAATTGAGAACAACTTTAAGAACTCTCGACCCTCTAATTATCGGGAAAAAACATCGTGCCTGGGCAAAAATTGTCTGATTCTTAAAAAAGGAGTGTATTTTTGAAAGCAACTGTCAAGAAGCAGAGGAAAACCAGGCCTAAATGATGAAAAGAGCAGAACATTTACCAGGCTTTTCTTCGTTCTCAAAACGCCGGTGTTCTCGTCTAGAGCAAAGGTATCCTCGTGACTACCTGGGAAAACAAAACAAAAATGGTTATTCTTAGCCGTTTCTCTTTCAACGGTATTAGCGGTGTAACATCATTATGGCACATTGCAAGTGGTGTAACAACATCAAGCCATATCGGCTAGCTAAAGAAGCAGTTGCTGGATTGGAAACGAGGCACTGATTATTTGATATAACATAAAATACGAGGCAGGAGACACAGGCACCCTTTGCTTAAATACTGGGGACAAACAGCGAATAGAAACGAGTACCGATGATGTACAGGCACCGCGGAGGGTCTAGAAGAGGGGGCTAAAGCCGAACAAAAAGACGCTTTGCTAAAGCCCCCAGCCCCCCCTGCTTCGCGGTGCCTGATGCAGAAAGATCATTAAAATAATGATGAACAAGAGAGAGCGAGCTCAAAGAAAATTAACCATTGCGATATTTTACATATGTTAAAAATGGCTTTGAATAAAGAAAACATTTAAAATTTTTCAATGCGATTTTTAACTTTTGCCATCAAAAAACTGTTTAAAAATTTTCATAAACATTTATGGCTACTGTCTGTGTCAGCAACTTATTGCGTGGCCTGGCACTCGTGGACTTCATACAGTGCACCGGCAGCTTTCGGCTAAATTGTTTGAATTGCTCAAGTGACAATTGTTATGCCACTGGATTTAATAGGCTTTTGTATATTTGTGTTTTAATACCAGGGCTGGCTGACTGACGTCAAACAACAGGGGCCATAACAGCCGAATTTCCGTGCGTGTAAGGCACTGATGCCAGGCAACAAAGGGGAGACCCTATAATGCAAAGTGCACGAGAAACCAAAATAACAGTTTAGCTGTGACCAAAAGCTGTAAACGATCAAAATTCACTGTGAACAACGCTGCTCCAATGTTTTGCTTATTCTGAAAAAAACTGTAAAAAAGGTTCTTATCGTAGTGAATAAGGTCCGGCGTCCCGGGAAACTAGGAACTGTGCACCTTATTGGCACATGTTGCAGTACACATAGCACAACCATGCAAAGCTAAGAGCAAAATACTCTTTTCTTATCAACTTAATAAAAAGCACCTTGGAATTAGCAAACTGAAATGCCAAAACCATAGAGATGGTCAAAACAGAGATGGTATGACAATCAGATGACAGGAGCCTCCTCGTACAAAAACAATAGCTTGAATACATCAGAGTTCGACACTCCGTCCTGTCACTTGGATGACATTTTCGTAAGGGGTGGTGGCTGCAAAAACAATTTAGCTTTTAGGCGAAAACATTTTTGAAAACTCCAGTTCACTAGTGAAGATTAAGATTGCATTTAATAATATATTAATCCTTTGGTCGTTCCCATGGCTTTCAGAGTTTTGGGGCTCAATGTTTTCATTGGGTCGAAATATAGTTTATCCCAGACACGCTCTCACCATTAGCGGGCATGGACCGGATGACGTATGAAAGTCTTAGGTTTGATATGAACAATACATAGAGTTCATTGTGACTTTTTTTAAACTATAGGAGAAAATTTAGGAAGTGGGTTTGATTAGAAGAACAGAAGTATAGACACAATTAGAAGGATGCATTTAGTTAATGAAATAAGGAGAAAGGGTAGATAAGAGTGCAATTAAGTAAAATAAATTTGAAATTAAGACACTTTTTGGAAAGTTATTACAGAAATAATTGATCTACGAAACTTTGAAAAATGTCGCAATTATTCTTCTTTCCTCGGAATATGGCCTCAACTGATCGAGGTTACTGTTTGGGTGTTTCGAGTGAAACATGACAAACGACTTTAATGCCAGTGTTGTTGTTTTCGTAAAAGGGAAGTTTAGGAAAACATTTGAATTACAGTTTAAAAAAAACAGGAAATTCTGGGAAAAATAGGTTCCTGAAAAAGCCATTAAAGATGCTATAACAGCAAGATGTAAACCATTGAAGTGACGTAAAAATCATTCAATAAATTTTTGTTTTTCCAGTCGAAAGTCTCAAAACAGACCCTATTAATTCAAAAAACGTTACTTTTTAGTAAATTGATTTTATGTCCAAGGAAAATCTAACAAGGAACAGGGTTCACGGAGCATATATGCTATTTGAGTCTTAATGTCAGGTGCTAAATTAATAATAGGAAAAGTTAACTCTCAGCATTTGATATTGCTTTAACCATCAGCATTACAGATTGATCCGTGTGAATTTTGAACCAATTTTGGATTCCTAGATGACCAGCACTTTGCACCAGTTCATGAGCTGAGATCTCTAATGTGTTTAACGGATACCATATGTTGAGTGGGAATGGATTTCCGTAGCAGATCTCAGCTCTCGAAATGGTTTCCGTGTAAAAGGAAATCTTGTTTGAGGTTTACCAGGCATATCAAGCCTAATGTAGACTGGGGGTTCGAGGAAGCTATTCCTTCAGGATGGATGCCGAACCGAAGCTATTGCTGACATATAAAGGGCATTCTATAAAACACTGATTTTCGCAACAAATCCACCAGAAACGTGATATAAATGTATGTAAATACACACAGTGTACTCATTGAAAAACGAAAAAGAGACGAAAAACAATCCGGTTTTAGATTGACTTCACTTTTAATGAATTCAGTCCACACTATGCAAATACATTAACTGAAAATTATAAACAAATATCACAGCTAAAGAGCATTAAAGTAATTCACATATAAACACAACAGAAATAAATTATACACAGTACATACAAGTTTGTAAAATTATATTAACAAACATTTCATGTAATTAACTGTATCAAAATAACAAAAACATGCACAAGAATATTTTTGAATCCTTAATAAATAACGAAAACTATCTATAAACACGAAACTTTAGAATGCTCTTTAAATATTGTTTGTTTGATATTAAACAATGCACGGAGGATCTGCACTGAATTTAGGCCTAAAGGTTCATGGAAAATATTCTGATTTATTTAACGTGTGGAGTTAAAGGCACCTTATGGAGACAAATTGTTACCAAACGTGTATCTTAAATTTCAAGGGAGGGTCGTTACAGTTAATTGAGTTCCTTAGAGAAAAATCGTGATTGCAGACTCCGTGGGAAATATCCGTTTCCTTTTTATCAAAATATACTTTAGAACACGAAAAGCGTTGTTATGTTACGTATGGACAGGATTATACAGATGTAATCGAACCTTCCCGTGTTTTTCGAGGAATTAACGACTGTTCAACAATTCAATTGCCTAGTTACGGCAAGGTCTCGTTTCTTCAGCGTAGTTTCATGAAAATTGCCAGGTCGGCGTGATGTTGGCTTTGGGCAAAATGCGATTCTGGGTAGCACGTTGTTCTTTCAATATAAAAATAGAACAGAGAGTTCGCTTGTGTTTGAGAACATGAACACTATCTGTATCCTCGTGCTCCTTTGTTCGTCATCGATATTCCCGTAATTTGATGCGCGCTCGTCCAAAATTCCTTTCGAAGGGATAAATGTCCTTTTGAGTCATCAAATCCTTTGACACGAAGCCCATTGCAGACCTTGCAAATCTAAGGCGAGACTGCAAACTCTTCAAAAACAATTGCTTCCGAGAGGTATTCAATCCATTGCAATTCTCTGCGTTAAAAAGAGTCACAAATGGTGCTGTTTTCCATCAGTACATGGAGTATCTCTGGTTTTGTCTTGATGCCGATGATTTCAGTAGTTTTTCTGATATCGCAGTCAGCAGTACAGTTAACCATATGTCTCTATCATTTTCATTTTGTGCACAAATCGAATAACTTAAGTCTTTGCTCGTAAGCCTGATGCAATAGAAGGCAATCTTGTCATGAAAGTCTTCTGGGTAAATGCCCACATCCTCATCTAGTGTTATAATGTTTCTCGGGTTCTCGTCGCCATCTTTGTACAGAAACAGTCTCGCATCATCCAAAACAGCGTGCATTTCTTGCCAGGTTCGCGGATCGTCTTCCTGAAACCACGTCTTCGGATTCTAAGATTGCCTTCCCGTATGATATCTTTTCCAGGGCGATTATTATTCAAGTAATTCGCATCGCTACCCGAGTTTGGAGTATAAAGCTGTATTTCAGAGAAAAATCTGTTCCTTGCCTTAGCCAAAGGCTTGCGAAAGAAGCTCGACTTGATGCTTTCAAAAAGATTTGATGCCCTCATCCTGCAGTTCGTTCTCAACCTGCTCTTTGAGTTGACGTTGACAATACTAACTCAGTGTGCATAAACCAGAGTTTATTAGGACATTTGTGGGAGTGCTAGAGAGGAATCCCCTTTGCCCTCTAGTCATGAGGTTAGCTCAGGTGACATCCTCGTTGGTTTGTGATTAAACGCATGCGCAGCGTTGGTAGCAGCCAATGGCCAATGACGTAGGTGACCTCTGTATCGATTCAACTCAACTAAATGTACAAAGCCCTCTGGAAACGTTTTCTCGAGAACACAAGTTAAAGACTGGCGAGTTGAAGTTAAGAAATTACATGAAGGGCTACTTAATACAGGTCCTTGAAGAAAGTGAAGGTTTTTCATGTTTAAAGTTTATAGCTACACAAGCACTTGCAAAAATGGAGGCACGCGAATGAGAAGCAAATTGTGCCAAGAGCTGGTTACCAAACTCACCGGACTATCGCAAAAGGCACTGTCTGGTTGTATTAACATTATATACATAACTTTATTGACCCAGAGGATAAGTTTCAAGCAATGTAGGATAATTCATATTTGTTAATGTAATTTCTTGACTCTATCGAAAATCCAAACAAAAATTTGTCATAAAAAGTTTTCTAAAAATCATATACATTTTGAACAAAAAACATTTTTCCTGGTGTGGTGAGTGAGAACTGGGCAGATACCAATGGCCTGGAGATCAACATGACAATGGTTTCATGGGTATGGATCGGAAACACGTGGCGAGATGTCCCAAGGCAGCACACGTAAACACAATTCTAAGAAGAAGTACAAGGAACCAATCGAAATATTGCGCAATTTATCATTGCGATGCAATTTCTTCCTAGTCAAATTAAGAAAACGGAACCATCTTTGTACAGAAACAGTCACCATGCAGTTTTTTGGTCGTTTTCGTATTCGATGACATAATATATAAAATGAGGAGCATCCATTCTGGGTTTAAAATCTGCTAAGCTAACACGCTTATATTTTCATAGAGAAAAAATTGAACAATATAATACACGGGCATTTAGTCATAAATTAAGAGAAAATGTTTTCGAGATTCAGCTGAAATCATAATCAACAGGTCAACCTTTTGGAAAAAGGAACTGAGATCCACAGGTTTCTGCGAAAAAACAAACCTCTCTAGCAGAGATCTAAATCTGCGTTCATTCCCCAAAAGCAAATAATTTCGACGCGTGAACGGTTCTAAAGGCCACGGTAACTAGACTAGCCATGTTGCAAACGTTTTTAGCACTTTTGGGTAGGAGTTTGAAAATTTTTTTTAAAATTAGATAAAATTATGTACATATTCCGCTTTCTCGCTCTCTCTTTCATGTCTGTTGGTGGGCAGGACGATTTCGGTTCAAAAACACCGCACGCAATCATTTACCAAGCGGTCCAAAAGTCTTTCTTGTAACCTGCCTATATTCTCTATAATTCTAAACCATACTATCATTTATTTCGAACTTACTTTGAAAACGGGCACGCAAACACGATTTTGAGAGTGGAAACCTTTAACCTGACCTATAAAGAACACAGCTACTTGAACCCAACGACTGGTGGTAATACGTTGCCCATATTAACTTTCCGGGCGGATTTCCTGGGGGAATTCGCAAAAAGTGGTGTAGACTAAATGCACGTAACAAAAAGCTCTTAGCTACAAGTGGCGTGGACATTACGAAAGACACGGCCGATGATATCACAAGTTGAGAATTAAAAACAATTAGGCTAAGCAATGTCCTGAAATGAAGGTAGAAAGCAGTAATTTTCTGATTAAAATAAGCCTTTTCTTTCAAAATAGTAAAAAATAGTGTTTTGTTTGAAAGAAGAGCCCAAACTGCCAATGGAAGCAAAAACTAAATGAAAAAGATTGTGAAAATGCTCGTAAACAATGCAAGGCAATTACCTTCAATGTAATAGAAGACAGCATCTTTGTCAGCATCGGATGCCGATATTCTTGCAATGTTGGTTCCAGGACTCAGGTTCTCACCAACAGAGGCATACAATGTGCTCTGGAATAAAAAAAATTAAAAAAATTTAACATGGCATCGAATTGTACACCAAAGATGAGAAAGTCAGTCTGTTTTAAAGGGACTTACAAGAGGTGTCTGTAATACAAGAGATTTGTTCTTGTTTCTAAGTTGACACTGCATTAGAAATTTGTGGCAATATCTTTATTAACTGGGAAAGCTTGACATTCATATTTGCTGACGCATCGCACAATAAAATAACACGTTATACCTAGATGAGCTGCGATTTTATGGGCTACCTGCAGGTTATAAATATTGCGAATTTATCATCTTTTCCATATCACCATTCAATATCATTTTTTAATAAAGTGATTTCTTTCAATGGGAAATTTTAACGGTCCCACCTTCTCTTACTCCTTCAA
This sequence comes from Rhopilema esculentum, assembly GCF_013076305.1. The sequence goes on from NW_027019640.1 coordinate 839,855, forward strand.
AAAGGAAGCCTTTGATTGAAGGGGTACAAGGAAGTTTTCTGCGCTCACATATGGTAAAAGGACGTGAAAAAGGTTCGTTTTAATCGATTTTCCACTTTTCAATATTTTAAGACTGGATATCCCGAAATGCCAAGCTAACAAAACACAAGAAAGTTTGCTAAACTGCTTACAAGGAAGTCCGCTTGAAAATCAAGAAAGGAAAGTTCATCTGATTTACGTCAAAAATCTAAGAAATTGAACTAAGAAATCAATAGGACATCTCCAAAACCAAAGTCATTGCCCTACCCACGCTCGGTGAATGGAGATGACGTCGCAATGAAGAAAAGGAAGCTGAAGAAACAGAATCTCATCGAAAGCTTGATCCGTTTCGAGGTTAAGAACGTCGTGAAAAGTTTAACATATATTGTTCAGGCAAAATTAAACTTGCACCACTAAATTCTGAAGGTACAGCGAAGTTTTACAATTGAAACTTAAAAGCCTTAAAAGCTCTGAGAACTCTTTTTGGTTGACTGTTTTACAGTTGTACGCAGGACTGTAATATTGATCTCCAAGCCCTTGGTTTTTAGGAGTAAGACATCAGCTGGACAATGTTAGAAAGCAATATAAGATGGACTTACTTGTAGAAAAGTGGGGACATTGTCATTCACATTGGTAATGTTGATAGTAACGACTGTGAAGGAGGAGAGAAACGGAGTGCCTCGGTCTCGTGCCATGACTCGTAACTATGATGGAAAAGAGGAAAATACAAGTTTTGTAAAAGCGAATTAGAAAATCTGTCCTTCTAAGCAGACGATAATTATGGCGCCGACTAAACATGCAGTATGACGATGACTTTAAAAAAAACAAAATAAATAGCAGCTTCATTGCGGCTGGATTTTTTTGCACGCCGCATTGCATTAAAGGGCTTCTCTTGTAAATTTGCTAAGCCACCGGTACATACTTACAATAAACGATGAAAACAAAAAGTGCTTTGGGAGCGTGGAACACAGTTCAATCACGCTTTCATAAACTTTTCTCCCTGCCCTTCGTCTGCCATTCCCGCCATTTTTCTGAACTTTGTGTTATATATGACTGTGGTTCTTTGAAGCACTGGCAATTTCATTTCATTTTTACAGGCAACAGACTTCAGCTAGAAATAACTATTTTGCAGACTGCTCTGTCAACAAATCTGATTAAAAACGATCCTAATTGTACAAAATCTAGGTATAAGTTGCAAGATTTAGAATTACACGATAATGCCTCACTTCAAAAGCCTATTCACTTCTCAAAAGGAGAGACTGTTAAAATCCTAAAAATCAATTTAGGACTTACCTTATAACTTTGAGCTCGTTCATAATCAAGTTTTCTTGCCACTGTCACTTCTCCAGAAGAGGAAGCCAAAGCGAAAGAATTCTCCTCGTTTCCAGAAATTATTTCGTAGAAAACCTCCCCATTTGCTTCAGTGTCCTTGTCAATGGCTGTTACTTTGAGAATCAATGTTCCAACAGCAACATCCTTTTAAAATCAAGGTTAATATTTCTTATACGATTGAATCAATCTTCAAGAAAACAAAAACTCATCAAGAATAGCACGTTTAAAAGATTTTTGTATTTGTCCTGTACCAATGACCAAACGAGTGTGGAATTCAAGTAAGCCTACTTTTGTGCGATCTTTTGTTGTATCTACACTTTCATACTTCATCAGCAGTCAGTTATAGAAAGAAATTTTGTAGCTTGAAAAAAGGTTATATTGAAATAGCAGCAAGCTACAGTTTTCACATGATTTGAGACTGTAAAATTTCCCTACAGCTGGCAATACTTTACAAGGAACAAAAATTTGTGAAGGGCCTAAACGTACTTCCGAAATAGAGGTGACATTCAGAGGCATGAAAACAGGCGCCATGTCATTAACATCAAGCACTGATACACGCACAGTTGAATTTGTGGACAGCATGGGAATCCCATGATCCTTAGCATTGACAACAAGGCTGTAGTGCCCAGCTCTCTCGTGGTCTAGCGACTTCATTAACTTTAGGTCACCTGTTGAACTATCAATTTTAAATTCGCCTACAAGAAAAAAGAATAATAAACAAATTCAGTATTGACGTTAGTTATAAAAGGCCACAATATAGGTTGTATATAATGAACTAAATTTGATCCATTTTCTGCCTTTTATCAAGGCTCCCAACAATAAATTCCACCAATAGTCGGGATGACCGATCTGACGAGAATGCTACCAAGAAATACTCGTCAAAGCTGATACGATGTTATTGAAAAATGTCCGTAATTCATAGAAATTAAATAACGGGAAATAAAAACGAGAAAGATTGTGTACCATTATCGTCTCCTTTTACAATGGCGTAGGAAATCTCACTATTTGATCCCGCGTCGGCATCAGCTGCTGCGATGCGCAGAATGACGTCACCAACATTTGCATTTTCAAACAGGGAGACATTGCAGCAGTTTGGAGAAAGGAACCTTGGTGCGTTGTCGTTGATGTCGATAATATTGAGGGTGACCTTAAACAGAGTTTCAACGATGTTGATGGGAAATAAAGTCATGTTTCTTACCTATAATACTGGTTATTGGATGACGTGAATGGATTAAGGATACTATCAAAGAGTATGCTTATGAAAAAGCACCTTCTTTCAGAACTTTTTATTCAATTCAATTCAATTTAATTTAAAAAACATATTTACCCAGGATACAATGCAGTGAACTAATTAATCTACAATCTAATTGTCCCAGCAAAAAATAAAATAAACCTAACAATTGAAGATAAAACATGTAAAAGGTAAATACAATAACTTGATAAAATAAAGAAGCTATAAAACGTAATAAAAAGTATTCATTTGGTATTTATTAAACACTTTACGTTAAAGACTGTAGTGATTCTAAACGTGACTAGCGAAATCATTGGTATCGCGATGACTTGATGAAAGAAAACTGTGGCACAATAATTGAAGTTAAAAGATAATATGGTAGGCTACAGGGTATAAGAAGGTAGGAGAAGGAATTAAACGAGAGTCTTAAAGAAGCTAGTGAAATTTTCTTTCCTCATTTGCGCAGTAAATGAATAAAACAAGAACATACCTCAGCAAACGACTTCAAAGAGGCATTGCCGTGAATATCCTTGTTATATGCTTCAACCTGTAAAACGTATTTCGATGACACTTCTCGATCAACAGTTTTCGCCAAAAATATGCTACCATTGGTCTGCGATATTCGAACAACAGACTGAGTCGAGCCTTCCTGTATTGCGTAAAAAACTTCATTGTAACTGGCATCGACATCAACAGCAGAAACTTGGCCAATGCGGTGGCCGACGGCAGCATTTTCTTTCACTGAGAACGAGTACGTGGGTGACTGGAACCTAGTTGGTACAAAACAAAGGAAATTAAAGCCTGGCTCCACAGAATAGATCACAGACCCTCGTTTAGAAACGTTAAATTACATAAAACCAAATTTTGGTAATCTGCACTGAAGAAAAAACAATTTTATGACGAGTTGAGTTGCAATAATGGGTTGAAATTTCAAAATGTAATAAAGTTTTGGGCCGAAATTTCAAAACCAGATGAGCTAAACCTGACTGCAATCAGTTGGTTGAATTTCATGCCCCTTGGTAATGATCCTTGCCAATGTTCCTTGGCACATATTAGATAAGATTTCAAAGTGTTGGGACAAATAGGTTCACAAAAATAGGTTTGTGATGTTTATTCAAGAAAAGGCATAATGGGGCACCATTGAATCGGGGGTACAGAATGCTTGGGAAGCATGACAAAGAAAAAGTATGCACAATAAAGAAAAATACTTGTTTAAAGCGAACTGTAATGAGTCAGAAAATAATTGTATCAATTTGGATAGCTACTCCTAAAGTGAATGAAAGCCACCTTGGGGTTTCAATAATTTCAGCCAAGTTGGTAAAAGTGATACTATGCTGATTACCAGAAACGCACTCTTGTCTTTCTCGCTTAAAATAGCTATTATAAAGAGATCCTCAGCAAAGGTTGAGAGGCAATAAGGTTCACCTGGGCTTGTTGTCATTCACGTCCAGGACTTTGATCAAGACAAAAGAAGCTGACGAAAGTGCTGCCGGAGATCCGTTGTCCGTGGCAAAAACTGTCAGGTTGAAATCATGCACTGATTCGTGATCCAGTAGTTTTGCAATTCGTATGATTCCCGTTGTTCCTTATAGGGTAAACATAATGATCATAAATTAGCAACTAATTAGTTAGTGAGATCATCAAGAAAAGAGTTTTATTGGCCTTCTTCCATATTGCAGGTAGACAAGGGGTACTTTGTCTTTCAATAGGGTTTTATTGTGCATGTTTCGTTAATGTGACTTTCTGCCAAGACGTTTAACACTGAAAATATTTCGGTAAGGTCGACATACTTCACTTTTATCATGGACATATACAGGTTAATAGAAATTTGACAAAGCATGCCTTATTTCCACGAGCTCAATCAGACCCACAAACAGGTCCGTAACCAGTCGAGAGGGTAGGGGGATCATGCACCCCCTAAAATTAACTACGATGAACTATGTATAAAATGTTTATTTTTAGTGACCACGACTCTATGACTACATCATCAAGAAATCCCCCCCCCCTCCCCAAAGTTACGACAATGCCTACAAGTTTCAAAGTTTATGTTCATATTATACTGTTTGGTTTCAGACACAAACTTAACAGTGGGGGAAATGAAAAACTCACGTCCGATATAGAAGTGGCCAAGATCGTTCCCAAACTCGATAGAATAAAGCACACTTCCATTAACTCCTTTATCTCGGTCTGATGCAGACACCAACACAACCTGAACGAGGCAATGAAAAAAATTGAAACATAAGGCGTTCAACTTCCTGCACATCGATTAAAGATTAAATTTGGTAAAGATACAAAGATTACAAGACAGCATACTGATCAAGAACATACGATAAAGCGGAAATTAAAAACTGGTAATAAATTTGCCTAATAAAAACAGGTCTGCTAGATATTGCTGACGAGCATCCAAAGAGCAGAAGTAAATTGGAGATTTTCTGATGTTCAAGATATTACCATTAAGAATGAGTCAATCAAGAAAGGTTGCAATGCTTGAAAAAGCTAAAGCAAAAAAAAAGCTTCACTAAACGTCTCAAGCATAATCCAAAACCCTACTTGAAACCCGTTGTTAATACTATGTGTAAAATACAAATTTGCAAGTTTTGATAAGAAATGTCTTAATGATTTGGCTTACTTGGCTATCACCGGGCAGATCTTCATTAACTGTGATGTTATAAAGACTTCTGCTAAACATGGGAGTATTGTCGTTGACATCCAGGATCGTGATCCAAACTGACACAGTAGCATTCAGTGAATTTAATCCGTGGTCACGTGCCTGGAATATATATATTCTGATTTGATTTGTTCTGATTTATATTTTCTGGCCTGCATTACTAATTAATTTCCGCCACTTTACCCTATCAGTGACAATGTCTCTCTACATGTTAAGAATTCCACCTTTTTTCAAAATATCTTACATTGTATCTTTGAATTCTAAAAATGGCCTGGAAGATCAAGTTTTATTAGGCCTTCATGACTAGGCCGTGTTGATTAAAAAAATTTAATTAAAAAAATTCACAATTCAAATTCAGTTACTCGTTCGTTTCATTCACTCTGATAAAGCCCTGTATGCCGGGGCGAAATATTGTATTCGTTTAATTTAATTTATGTTGAAAATTTATCTTATAACATTGGATTCTTGTCGCCGTTTTGCTTTGTTCCTGAATTTTATCCTCACGTAGATAAGATCGCTTTAATTTGGCCTTTTCACTAGGCCGTTTTGAAAAGATCGTGTTGGATTGTTGATGTATAAAAGTGGTGCGATTTTCGACTGTCGAAGTAGTGAAACTGAATAAGTATCATAATTGTCGTCTTCTAGTCGTGAGAAAATATTGTCCTCGGATTACTTCTTGGTCTGCCATTATCTTTAGGAAGTTGAAACCAGCAGGAAAGTAAGGAATTTTCGGAAAAAAGTGAAAAAGGACAAATTCCATCCTTAGAATAGCTTTCATTTTTTTTAATCATATTGATGGAAGACATTTGAAAGAGGTGCGTTCACGTAAATGGGCTTAAAATGCTTTTATCCGAAAAAAAAACTTTCCAAAGTTTGACAGGGTACAGCCAGAGTAGTTGTGGTCACTTCAACTGCTGACAGGAAATGACGGACAATGTGAAACAAAGAATGCTTTACTGATTATATGTCTTATCTCAGTAATTTAAAAAATCATGAATTTTTAACCAGCTTTTAGTGGCTATAATGGAATGGATTTTCATTAAAATAAATGTGAATTTCTTCAATGGCAACGACTTGATAAAGGAGTTATTTTATCCATAACTTTTTAGATACTTGAAAATAAACGCCCGACATAAATGAGAGCGGTATTAACAAGCTTTTGCTATTTCGCATGATTAAGGAGAAGGGCTTTTAGGTTAAAAGTAACACGCTTTGTCACTAAAAGATTTTAACTATCAGGAATCTTGTAGAATTTAAACGTGAACCAAACCAACCTAGACAAAACTTTTTTCAAAGATTATATTGCTAATAAAAAGTTAAACATACCGTAACGGTTAATTTGAATTCCTCTTGGATCTCTCTGTCAAGTTCTTTTACAGAACGAATAGTACCGTTTGAAGAATTGATAGCAAACCAGTTTCCTACAATTAAATGATAATGAACGCAAACACTCAAACATGTTTGTTTTCTTCTTGTGCTGAGTAAAATCAAAAAAAACCATGAACGTCTTTTGAATTCTGATGAATTTTTACACAAGTTCAAGTTCATTTCAGCCAAAGCATTAGCAATAAATGAAAAATAATATCTAAAAGAGCATTCTTAAAAGTTTACTGTTCTGATATCTGCGAATTTTATCAAATTATTCTGATTACAAGACTGATTTTAACTTGTAATGAAAAATCGTCCACTCACTTTCGTTGCCAGACGAGAACGAGTAAGTTAATCTACTGTTGTTTCCCGCATCTTGGTCGGACGCAACAACGCTTCCAACTGTAAAACCCGGACCATTTTTTTCACTCACTGAAAATCTGTAAACAGCTGAGGTGAATATAGGATTGTTGTCGTTGACGTCTTCTAAAGTTATGGTCACTGACGTAACGCCATTCTGAGGAGATGATTGGTTGTCTGTAGCAGTTACTGTGACGGCAAACCGATCTTGTTGCTCCCGATCGAGGACTTTTGCCACACGAATGACACCCTATATATGACAAAAATTAGAATAGAGCTCATTATATAATTATATGATTAATCATATGTTGCCACTTATTTGAATATCTTCTTTTGAAATGAAAGCGTTCAGTAGTAAGCAGAAGCAAAACGAATGGGAATTATGTCTGTCCGATAACACATTCCCCAACCAGAATGGACAGCCTCCTGTGGTTATGATAATGTTCAGTATAGTTTTATTATGAGAACAGTTCCATGATATAAATTCAAAAGCATGCCAATTTCAAATAAAACTTGCTCTAGGAAATCAGTTTTACAAACAACGATAAAATTGGTATATTGTCTTCATAAAATACGCGCAAACCGGTTCAGCAAATTTCACAAAAAAGCTTGATTGTTTCTTGCATGAAAATTTATGGCTACAAAACAATGTTCAGATATACGACAGAATAAGCAACATTTTTAATTCCATTCTGTTTATCAAATTGATGAAAACATGTTTTGAAAAATGCATAATATGTTACTGTGAGAAAAAAAAGATGAGCAGCCTTGGGAACCATTGGATGAATCAGCTTAGAGAGTTTCATGTACCGAGGTATTTACTTAAAAAACCAGCCTTAAATTTTTCATAAATTATTTTTTTAAAGGGGGGACTAGGCAACAACTGCATTTTCCAATGCCTCCAATTTTCGCTTTCGTTGTTGTTTTCACGAAAAAAATCGTGATGGACAAATAAATAAAAGATTGAGTGTCAATGAATTAAAACAAACCGTATTTTGCTCAATAAGAAAACAGCCATGCCCTCCTGTCATCGTAAACGTAACGGCCTCTACCTCGCCTCGCTTGTATGCTATAAGACGTATAACCTCAGTACCAATTGCTGCATTCTCTTTCAAGGTAACTTCATATAGCGACTTATTAAATCGTGGGTTCAAAGCATTGACGGCGACCCATCGAATGACGCAGCGCACAGAGCTTGACAACGGCGGGCTTCCGCTATCTCTAGCTACAACTGTGAAGTTCAGCCATCCACCTGGCGTCGTTTTCCAAACGCCATATTTTGATATGAAACCTTTATCGGGATCAATCCTTAATAGAGAAGACAGGTTTTCCAATATAGAGTAGGTGACTTTGGCATTTAGATTCTCGTCGTCGTCTGTTGCTAAAACGGACATCACAATAGTGCCATCAGGTGTATTCTCAACAACGTCATTCGTGTAAAAGGGCTGTAGAAAGCGCGGTGCGTTGTCATTCACATCAAGAACATTGATTTTGAGGGTTAGGCCATTCGGTGGCGACTGCAACGACATCGAATCAAAAGCTTGAAAAGTAAACTGATAGTTAGTTCTATTTTCCCTGTCCAAATTCTTTACTAAAGTTATTTTTCCGGTCAAAGAATCGAGGTGTATCAAATCAAGCAACGGGGATGTGGCATTGTAAGTTATATTATCGTATAAGTCACTGTCCTTTGCTTGGAGGGTGTATATGACTGAGTTCGTTGGATGTGCTTCGTTCAGATTCAAAGTCACAACATCAGGGTGAAAATAAGGAGGAGAATCCACGACATCGATGACATTTATAATGATGACGGCCTTCCCATCCAGCGATGGCTTGCCTTGATCAACTGCAATAACCTCTAGTTGGTAAACACCTCGTACTTCTCTGTCAAGCTTTTTGTTTAGCTGAACAGATTCTAAAAAGAAGAAAACCATTTGCATCATATAAATCGCACGTACGCTAAGAAATTGCAAATTGTGGAGGAAAATACTCGCAGAGCTAATTGAAAATTGGAATCCTGTCGAAAAATAAAACCTCTGGATTATGACTGATATCTGGATTCAAATGTTCACAAATATTCTTAGATAAAAGATTGAATATATTCAAACTTTCTACGTTTGGTTCACAAACTGTCTTGCTACATCCCGCCGAACAAAACTAAAATATACTAACAATTTATATGACGAAATATTAACATACATTTTGAATTTAAATGAACATACATTTTGAAACATGACTTGTAAATGTATTAAAATGACATGCCATGTAAAAATACCAAAATAAGAAATGACTTGTTATGAAAAAGGCACAATTAATGAGAGCTAATATGTTTTCTGATAGCTGGTTAATGAAAACAAAAAAAAGAATGCTCTTTTTTGCTCTCTGTGCGATGCTTCAAAGCTACAACAAAAAAACGTCTAAATACTTCTTCATAAATGTTATACCTTTAAAACAAATGCACATTTTTCAGAATAGTTTAAAAATGGAAAATAAACGTATTTTGATACCAGTTGATTGATTAAAAATGAATGTGTCATCTCCACCGCGAATCGTGTACGATAGTCGAGCGTTTAGGCCATGATCTCGGTCGTGCGCTTGTAAAGTCAGCAGTTGGAAGCCAATGGCGGCATTTTCACTGACGTTGACGATTGAGTATGATTCGTTAAACACAGGCCTGTTATCATTTACGTCATCAATGACGATAATGAGGGTGGATTCTGAAGAGAGGCCATCGCTGTCTCGTGCTACCAGTTTCAGGTACAAAATTGGTGTATCTTCACGATCAAAACTGCTATTCCACGCTGTAGTTATTGTTTTTGAGGTAGAGTTTACTGTGAACTTCTCGAAACCAGCATCTAAAAAGGCGTTAAAACAGCTTAAATGCAGATATTCAAGAGCAGAGTTATCTCCATGTTTCGAGAAACTGGACACGCAAATCTGAACGTAACTTAAACGAACATCTTGCTTTAAATTTCAGGTAAGATATTCGGATACACAGTTTTTTCAAAGGCTGATAACGTTTTTCAATGTATCTTAAAAAGAGAGGTATTATTGATATAAATAGAAAGAATTTTGTTTAGGAAATATGACAAAGATAAGAGGAATTGTAAATTACATCAACATATAAAGTTAGGAAGCAAATCGTATGGAAAAAAGATCTTTTTCGAGTTTCCTGGTCATCAACATGACGTTAGAATTATAATCGAATCAATGTCAAAACGTTAAGTGTTTTTCACGTTTCTTTAAGTGAATTGATAAAAGATGAAATAGCGAAATAACATTATAAAAGAAATGATACCTGCGAGGGACAGCGAAATAGGAGTGGGAATTTGGTCTGGGTCTTCAAATTCAATAAGATGATCCTGTAGGAAAATTGGACACAAATTTGTAACAGATTTTGTAAGTTGATACACACAATTTTTTAAAAAAGGGTCTTAAAGTCTTGGCTACTACCTCTAAAATGTAAATTTTTGTCTAGAAGTTTGAAATGTTTAGAAGGCATAACAAAAATACATGAAATTTTTGATTAGTTATGCGTAACAATGCATGCATTTCGGAGCATGCATTGACACAAGCTTTTCATTGCTGGCTAAAGTCAAGTTACTTCACTGTTTCCTTAAATTCAAGGAAAAATGACAACCGTCTTGAATTATTCATACTATCTGAAAGAACCAACGAAAAGACAGATAAGTTTCTTGCTTTCTTTTTGGCTTGCAAGACACAAAGCTTCTGATAATGTAATAAAATTAAGCTTCAATAAAAAGTTCTATAAATATGTAGAAAATATTTCAATATTATGGCCTATTTCAAGTTTATGGTTAAAAAAGGAAGGGTCTATAATTCTTTTACAATGCTTTAATGAAAAGAATCACGGACGTAAAGAGGTGCACAGCTTCGATGAAATATATACGAAAGGAGGGAAAAGGTCAAAGACAAAATCATACCAAAGACACTCGCGTTCCAGGTGGTGAATTCTCGGAAATTTTACCAACATAAACAGAGCTTTTGAATTTCGGAGGATTATCATTTACATCTTGGACATTGATAACGAGCTCAACAGCAGACTACGAAAAAGAATTTGAGTTCACTTAGAAATATTATCGATAACCTGAGAAAGAATAATATGAAACTTAAGTTGTTATGACTTCTAATACAATTCTATCAGTTTGGGAAGATATAAACAGATTGTCAGAAGCATAATAAGAAAGAAATAAATTATTTGCTTCTTTTGCCTACCATGAAGCATTCACGTTACAGCTTCGTGAATCGCTAGCAAATACAACAAAAGACTGAAAGAGGTTTTAAACACTGAGATAAACAGATTAATAGAATAGCTCATAGTGAACGCGTATAAGAAATAAACTACATTATAGAAAGAAAGTGAGTACTTTTCTTGTCGAAGGTGTGCCCCTGTCCTCTCCCTTGATGGTCAGCGTGAATTTTGGATTCCTTTCCCTGTCAACTGGCTTCACAGAAAAAACCTCTCCAGTTCTATTGTTGATTTGAAAAGTTTCATCAGTATTTCCTGACGTAATTTGGTACCAGACCTCTCCATTTGTTCCCTGATCAGCGTCAGTTGCAAGCACCGAAATGACATGATGCTTCCCCGCGATATTCTCCTTCAAAAAAGCCTTATACTCGCTCTGATTAAACACAGGATCGTTGTCATTTAAGTCCCCAATTTTAATTTGGACAATCACCTGAAATACAACGCAGGCATGCCATTAGATAACTGAGACGTCACTCAAATGGTTTTTAGGCAACAATGCACATGATTGTTGATTATCTAAGAGTTACGCAATCGTTTAACATCTTTGCCAATTCAAAGAAAGGTGCACGTATGCTCGTTGTTAATAGAATTTCATTGAAGAAAAGTCTCTCGAATAGCAATCTTAATAGAAAAAAGGTTGTGAAATCTAGGCATTATTGTCGGATAAACTAGAGGTATTGTTGCAGGGGATTCAAAAAGAAATTCCAAAAAGGAAACACGTACTTGATCTTAAGTCAAATATCCTCTTGCATTTCTTTTGATCTTTCTTGAGTATTCCCCCTACTCCGAAAATTATTTTTGCTTTCAAAATACATGTACATTATTAATGAACAAAACTGTGCATAAAATACACTTACAGTTGAATTAAACGACTTTCCGTGATTCAAGCTCCCATCATCCTTTGCCATAACTGTCAAATTGTATGTTGAAGTTTGTTCGGCGTTTAGTGGTTTCGCGACTGATATAACACCAGCGTATGGGTTCGATATAGCAAAGTCACCTTGAAGAAGGACGAGAAGGGTATGTTAAAAAGAACAGAGATGCAATGCATTAGAGCAGGTTTAATAGAAGTATTCAAATATAGTTGAATTTTGATAGAGATCTAGATCAGAATGCCTACGAACTATGGTTTAATTTGATTTCTATTGATGAGGCCTTTGAGGCCAGTTGGTCAAAATGCTTCATGAGATGACCCATCCCAGAGAAAGTTGTGATTTTGATCAATCCTGATCAAACTAGACGTCTGGCAGCAGTCAATGGTAAACAGAAAAATAAAGTTGCTTGCGAATGATAGTATAACATAAGAGTTTACAAACCGTTGGTGTTTCCGTTTACAATTGTGTACGTGATTCTTGAATTCAGTCCCAGATCCCTATCAGATGCTGATACGGTGATAACAGTGGAGGAGACGGCGGCACCTTCACTGGTCCCAGCAAAATATCGCTGGCTGCCGAACACTGGCTCGTTGTCGTTTATATCACTCACCAAAATATCCACCTAATTGGCAAAAAGGCAACCATAAACGAAATATTTTTCTGAAAAGATTCAAATTAATCAAACATCCATTGCGTACAGCATTTTTGCACAAAGTAGACTACAACTTCTTAATGCAATGATAGAAAAATTCTACTTTGCTATCAAAATTGAATGACCAGAAAAATACACTTTTGTCAACAAATATAAAGATACGTTTTGCAGTTACCAAAAACTACTTAAAAATATATATATAATGATGGTCGACATACCGAAGTTGTTACAAATCGTGGGTTAGCCTCAGCTTGATCAGCTGCTCTCACGGTCAGTGAAAAAGTTCCCAAACCGCCAAGATTTCGATTGATCGCTGGATCTTCTCTATCGATGGCTTTGGCAACTTTGATTTTACCCTGCAATATAAATTACGTCAGGTTTAGCTGAATTTTCATTTCTTAGAAGAACTGCTAAAATGCCTTCGAAGAAGAGGTTACTGTCAGTAAAAAGGCATTCTGGGTTCAAAATCGCAGAGTGGCTTATAAACCAATGGGCCCAGCTTAGAATATTGCAGCAACAATGTATGCACCGCAACTAAAGAATCGTCTTAAATACGTTTAGTTGCTAGTAAGTTTACAATCAACCGACATGCTGAGTAGCTGCAATGCTTCAACTTTATTTGTAAAAACCTTTTCACATGTTCAGTACTAATATGAATGAGTCTAGGTCCTGACAATAATACTGATATTTATGTGATCACAAGACGAGCCTGTAATCTTTTCTTCACTGTAAAAACAGGGACGGGGGTTAAGCTGACGATTGCCAGTTTGTCTGAATCAATCCCAGCATTCATTGCGCATAGCCAATAAAATAGAGCCAATAGGAACAATGATATAATTTACCGTTTCAGGATCAATGGCAAAGTGACCCCGTTCATTTCCGCCTATTATCGAATATATAACTTCTCCGTTCTTGCCAATGTCGGCATCTGTCGCATTGATGTCAAATATTACCAGATTGAGACTAGCCTCTTCTTCAGGAATGGTTTTGACATACAAAGCAGGGTTGAGGACAGGATTGGGAATGAACATGGGCGCATTGTCATTGACGTCTGTTATGGTAATTTGCAACGAAGATGACACCTGCAAGGATAAGCATTTACAATTGCGATGCATTTTTACTTGATCAAAAATTACCAGCATTAAAGATGGTACCTTAGAATTTCACATGATCTAGAAAATACAACAACACTAAATTAGCTAATGCTTAGATAATGCAACAGGTATTAATTAGATAAAAAGTGTCATTCAGTCATTATTTCAAAGACGTTTATCGCGTCACAATTATGAAGTGATAAAAATGACTTCTTCAACAAAATTCCGCCACCAGTGTTAGATAAATAAAAAGGAGTGAAAGTTTCGATGCTAAAAGACCTTTTAAGGCTAACTTGCTAAAATAGAGAAAAAGAGTAAGCTTTATACCAAAACATGTTTCTTGAAAAATTTGCAATTGGTTTATTATGAACTCACACTTAAAGGTGGATTCCCGCTATCACTGATGTTAATAGCCAAAAAATAAGCATTCCTTTCTTCACGATTCAAAGGAGCCTTGACAAGCACAATCCCATCGTTAATATGAAACTTTCCAAAAGCTCCTACGAAAAATTGCAAAAAATGGAAAAACGATTACTTTAAACAATCGACTGTATGGCAACAACTAAAAGTATAAAAGTATAAAAGAGTCAATAAAAAGTTTAACAGAAGGACAGGTTATCTTTAAAAGATTAAGTGACAAGCAAATAAAATAGACAGCAAATATGAAATTAAATAAGCTTAGATGTTTCGTAAAAAATTACTAAGACGTACTTGCAAATTGGCTAGTCTTAGCTGCAAAAACACTAGATTAAATAGTTAAATTGAAGCATGGCTGAGAAGCAGATACAAATTAGCTAGAGGATGCAGTTCCATATAAGCTGGAGGTTGCAGCAATTGGTTTAATTTGGTACGAGTTAATATTGGTTTCGTAACAAAACCTTTGCAGCATCGTTATATATCTTACCTGATATGATAGTGTAAGCAAGTTTTGCATTGTCACCAGAATCAATGTCCCGAACATGAAGATCAAACACTGACCTTCCTACTGGTACACCTTCACTCACGTTGGTTCTGTTTGGCAAATTTCCTAATACTGGATAGTTATCGTTGATGTCGCCAATGGAAACAGTCACAGAAGCAAACGTAGTGAGATGTTCTTTCCCGTCATCCATTGCGCTGATATTTAGTATATACGTTGCCTGCAACTCTCTATCGATACGAGTCACTGTTGTTACGATCCCAGAAGTTTTGTTGATTTGGAAAACATTTAACGGCACAGATTGTTCAATTTTGTAAGTTACAAAAGCATTTCTTCCAAAATCAGCGTCAGATGCCGCGACCTAAAAAATTGGAACAATTGGAAACTTTTATTGAAAAACGTCGCATGGCAAAAACGTCAAAGATGCTAGGTTTCCCATTATCTTACAATGAAGATATCTGTGGATATTTTTTGCAAATACGGTTTGAATTTAATGCAGCAACACGTTTTTTGGCTTATTCCTTTTAATGGTTTTCCTATTTCATACTTGGATATTGATTGGCGACTTTCACAACAGATTGCAGCATTGAACAATTGGTAACAAGTTTGTGAACGACATTCGCTGACAGTAAAGCTTCACAAACAGCAATGTTCTGTAATGGTTAAAGCTTTCATTTACGTTTTTTCAGTTATTTTTATCATTATCTTTGATTTATTCAAAGTTGGCTTTTCTAATTGGAATAGCTATAAGAAAGCTAATTATGGCCGACGAATTATGAATCTATCTTTGCTCATTTAATAGACAGAGCTGGCGTTGTTCACAAATCAGCAAATGTTATCTCACCTGAAGCACTCTTGTCCCAGCAGGTTGCTCTTCCAAGACAGTGGCCATGTAAGGAGTCCCCAGAAACACTGGCCTGTTGTCATTTGTATCCAGGATAGTGATAAAGACGTCCGTTTGATTTGCTAACTGAGGAGTCCCAGCTAAAGCAAACAAATTTCAGATAAAATCCTTTATATCGCTTCGTACGTCATCTGTCATTTTATTTCGCTTCGTATGAATTTCTTACAAATGATATCAATACTCAGTTGTAAAAAATGATTAAAATATCATAAAATAATACCAAATTTCAAACGAGAAAAGAATTTTTGCCTTAATATCAATAGATGCAACAAGCATTTTTTAAACATTTATTTGTTAGTGGAAAATGGTTGCTTAAATTTAGTTACACAGATATTCTTTAGAAAGAATACCAGAAAATTTGTAATCTTCTAAAAAGAACCCTCAGGAATAATAGTTCTCTAAAAAGTGTGTTATTTCCATATTTTAAGGGTGAATATGGGGCCATGTACACGATTGAGGCATCAGAAGTTTCTACAATCAGATTAAAAGCAAAGAAATATCGTGAGAACTTACAGTCAGAAACAGATATTTTCAATGTGTACTTCTCTTTAGTCTCCCGATCAACTTGTCTTGTTACAATTAAATCACCAGTTGGTCTGACCGAAAAAGCGCCTTCATCGTTACCACTTGTTATCGCGTAGGACAATTGTGCATTGATTCCCGCATCTGAATCTATTGCTCGCACCTATGTTGATGACTAACAGTTTAGTAAGTGACATGGATAAGGTCAAGGTTCTAATGATTATAGATTGAATCGACTGAACGCAGAGTTAGAAGCGAAAAGCATGCTTTTCATGAAGTTTAAAGATATTAGTGATTTGTAAAACTGTACAAACAGAACATGCATCAGAAAAGGCTGTTGAACAGGGTCGTGGAGTTAATTTAATGTATTTGAAAAAAGCACGGAAAGAATTAAATCATGACAAACACTTTTTATCAGATAATCGTCAGCTTCATTTCATTTGTTCCAAACCAATTATCTTTCTTTACCAAAGGTAACCGCGCAGTCAGAGTAAAAACGTCTGATAACGACCAAATTGGTAAGCGGTAATTTCCACAACGACCTTAAACAATTCTTCCTTTGATATATTATTCTTGCTTGTTCACCACTTCCATAGATTTTGAATTTGAAAATTGGTAAGAACCAGTTGGTTGAAAATTGTCACAGTCGGCAGACGAGAGCGGAAAAGGATTTTTAGTAAGATTTCTCAGAACAAATGACATTGGAAGATTTTCGCGAATCTATCGCAACTTGAAAATGCTTTTACATTATCTTAAACTAAAAGCAGAATTTTGTTCTGTTTCCTTTATTAGACCATTGCCATGTTTAATGGGCCATTGTCATTCACTAAGGTTCTAAAGATACAGAAGTAAGATACAAAAATGTCGCTATCAAAGTCTTTCAAGATCCCACATTCATGAGCAATGAAAACGCACAGGGACAAAATTACGTACCCTTGCTATAATCGATCCAATGGTCACATTCTCAGCTACCTCTACAGTGTAATTTCTACGTGTAAATGATGGCACATTATCATTTACATCAATAATGCTTATAACAACATCGACGTTGGCAGAGTTTTGCGGAAATCCTCCATCTGTCGCTGCCACTGTCAAATTATAATATGCCGTCTTCTCACGGTCGATTGAGCCATTTGTTGTGATTGTTCCAATATTTTCGTCAATTTTGAAGTGACCTTGAAAAAAATAGAACTTATTATGCACGTTAATTTTCGGAGAAATTTGCAAAATGGTCTTAAACTTAAAAAAAACACAGATTTGGTCAAGTGCACGCAGACCAATTACCTTATTTGAATCATATCTATGGCCTTCTACAGAGAAGCAGAAGAAGACGAACATTTCTTTTAGCCACACCACCCAAACATTCCGCCTTGCAATTTATACAAGAAATACATTTATTGCATTACATTGAAGCTCAGTGAATGTTTGGACCAGAAAGTAGATTCGATAAAGTAAAGTTTGTTATTGTGATACTTTCTCAAAGATTATCTTCTCATTGCGAAATAATATGCTCTGAAGTTTTCACAAGAGATTCCAAACGAAAGCCATCTACTCAATAGAAAACAAAGGTAAAGGGCAATTATTCTTACGAAATATGCTGGAGGACAATAATTTCCGGATCAATTCAAGATTCAAGAGAGATTTTGAAGTTTTAATTACGAAATCAGATGATTGCTGGTTTGATAAAAAGGTTCTAAATGACAGCTGTCTACTTAATAGAGAAATACATTAAGGGTAAATGATTCTTTAAATGCTTGTTGAACGACTGTTTCTATGGTGTTCCGCAATGATCAGTTCTCGGACTTATGCTCTTTAAATTTTCGGTTGCTAAATCAGATGCTAATGGCTTATCGGGAATTAGAAAAAAGCTATTTACTTAATAGAAAACAGCTTAGCTGTATATGACTATTTCAATACTTCCTAGGATACTTTCATTTATTATGTTTCATAAGGAAACCACTAGGTCCTTGCCGTTCAATATCGTCAATGGTCATTATTTTAAATGATGTAGTAGAATTACTATAAAAACTAAAGAAAACTGATGTGTACATTGGTCAAATGACAAACAACATCAAATTAAGATTGTGAAATTATTACCGATAGGTTGTAAACATTGTGAATGAGGTTTTGTAGTTGGTAACAGTATCCTTGTAGCCTATATTCTTACCTGAACAGTTCTCGTTTTACGTAACGGCAAAAACTGAAATTTTGGGAATAGTAAAGCAAAATTACTTGTTTCTTGTGACAGAGTCGTTTGCTAAGACAAGTTGCAACGCACCAAACGAAAGTCTAGTGGAAGAAAGAATCTTGAAATGACCAAACCACAGAAAAGTTCTTCTGATTTTGCCCATATATCCAAAACAAAACGCTTCAATAATGAATGAAGCCAAATCATAAAAATCTTCTAATAATATCTTTACAATAAGCAGAGATTTTTTAAGCCGCAAGTAAGACAGCCCACCCACCCTTTCATTTTACTATATGACAGTCAAAATATCAACATTACCTAACTTGCTTTAACTTATAGAGTGTCATTCCTAAAGATTAAGATCTGGTGCCGACATTGCAGAAATCCTACACTGGCCCTCTGTTGTTAACAATTCGTCGCAGGCTGCAGCTGCTATATCGTTGGCAATTCATCTTACAAGAAAATTACCTTGATGAAAATAACGAGTTGTTTTCTGAATTTAACATTATCTTCCCCTCAAGTTTATTAATGTGATATTTCGACATAATTATTCGTATTCAAAGTTAAAAGATGATGCAATTCAAACTTTGAACAACAGTCAAGAGAACTTTGACGTGTTTCCCGGACATTAACAAACACTCATACAATGAGCCCTTTCTGTAGTTTACAAGCTTTTGAAGTTGGACATGAGTTCATTTCGGATAAGGATTTAATAAAGTACGTCAGTAAATTCTACAAGAGCTGTGGCTGAGAAGGCAGCTGGCCCAGAGAAGTGATTTACAGTTTATAGTTCACTTCATATCAAGCCTGATGAACTGATGAAGGCCAAATAATGGATAAAAATGACGATAGAAATGTGCTTTTAACTGCGTTAGTATAATCGATTCCCATTGTTTTCAAACACAATATAGATAGCCACTGGGAACAGAGTTTTTTGTTCTGGTTTTTTTATGCGAATAAAAAGCAACGGGGTTCTCTTTTTTATCAATACAAATTAGGTGATTCCTTGGTGTGAAACCGTGAGATGGAGAGGAATTCATGTTTTTGATCCATGTGATAAATTTGTGTTACGTTCACAGTGAGGTTGCGAAGGAAGGGCAGTCTTACAAACTCTCATGAAAAAACGGTAAGAGTTCAAAATCAGTTTTTTTAATAAGGTTATCGATGTACATCTTAGTATATCGATGTGCAACAGTTGTAAAATATCCCTGTTTCAGTATATGATAGACAATAAGCGATCTGGGCACGCAAGGCAAAATCGATCAGGCCCTTTGTCGATTCGTTGTTGTGACTCAAGGCCTTGGCTGGTCTGAAGGCCAAAAACCTTTTGAGAGGTCTGTGGTTGATATTTTATTAACAAGGCATTTTTGCAATCATTTCGGGTATTAATCCTCTCAGCCTAACTGGCCCGTCGTCACTGATTTATTCCTTTTATAAGAAAGATTCAATAGCCAAATCGGGTCGCCATCACGACATTTTTAAGGCTGCACAACCACCAATCTTGATTAAAGTCACCCAGCCAAGATCAGATTTTTACCAACGAATGAAATAAACAAATAAATGAATTTTTGCCATAGTGTGACGTAACTTCGCGTTTCTCTACCTACTTCCCCCTATCGTGCTCTTATTACTGACTGTTGGATACATCAAGCCGATATTCTCAAATGCAGTTTATCAAATGTGAATGGCATTAATTGGGAACAGAAAATGATTGTCCGGCCGTCTTCACGTCTTACAAACATTATCCTTTTAATTCTAGCATTCGTTTCATAAAAAAGGATTAGCAAATTTTCTTATTGCACAGCGAGTTCGATTGATCGATTTATCAATTATGTACAATTCTGAATAGAAAGTGAATGTAAAGATCATAGGAATACTTTTTGCCACCCACAATCACTGAATGGTGAGACCTGCGGCATAATTAAGTTACAAGCACTAAATTTGCTTGTCTCCTTAAATTAGTCATTATAATTGAGACCTCATATTTCAAGAAAAACAATATAAGGCTGCGGTAGTTTTTTATTTTCAAGGAAGACGACAAAATTTGTAGGGTGTAGGGGCTTCATTTCGCACGATTCCTTTTGCGGATTTCTCCTTAGCCTTCCATATAGCCAACTTTCCACTTAAGCCCTGTTTACACTACACAAACTAACCTGGGTTCGCCCTAGGTTAAAAGTAACCCGGGTCGAACCCTGATGCGTTTACACTGGAAACTGTCGACTTTGTAGTGTAAACGGAATCAAGGGCGAACCTGGGTTAGTTTGATATCGACGCATGCGTAACATACACAAATTGAAGGCAAGGATAAAAAATTGGCGGCGGTCAACGTGTATATTGTTTAACAGAATACAATAAATCGACTTTAAAAACAATTATTCCCAGTGCGGGCTTCGTACAATGAGAGAATTCTGTATTCGCGCTTTGCTTTGTTTTGCATTCGGCGCCATTTCCGTCACTACGCAAGCGTCCTAAAGAAACTAACCCAGGTTCGCCCCAGGTTTGCGTTTACACTACACTTTATCTAAACTAACCCAGGCTCGACCTAGGGCGAGCCCACCTTTTGAGGAGGGTTGACTAACCTGGGGCGAACCTGGGTAAGTTTGCGTTTACACTACACAAATCTAACCTGGGTTAGTTTTAACCTAGGGCGAACCCAGGCAAGTTTGTGTAGTGTAAACAGGGCTTTGTATAAAAGGATGCCCTGATTTTTTACTTAGCCTCGATATTCTCAAAAAGTCATAATTCTGAGCCTACAGCTGAGTCTAAATCGTTCTTAAGCGACACAATGTGTCAATTTGGCAAGAATCGAGAAAGAAAGTTCAAATTTTGCCTTTCTTTATCATAAAAGGATTATGAAAATTAAAAATACTAGCACAATACAAGCTTGATGAGTGTTCCTCAAACATTTTGCGCGAAAGTCGTGCTTTTCTTGTTTGCTCAAAAACTCAGATGGATAAAAAGACAATTTGACGATGAAATTTGAGCCTGGCTATCATTCCTAATCAATTGCTAGATTTTACCAAATTCGAGCTTCAATTTTATCACAAAATTTATCATAATAAAAGTATTTATGGTTGTGCGTATTGCATCATATGTTTTGCTGCGTAGCATGTTCCGTTCATTTTTCTAGTTGGTTGGCGCTTGTGTTGCGTTGCTGCGTCATCGATTCAATGTTTCGCTGTTTTTGCGCTGAACTGCTGTTTGGATCACCCCTAGACAAGGTCTTATTAAAGGCGGCTTGTGAACTAAACAGTTTTCTGTGGTTATTGGGCCGGCTTCTTCACACAGGTGGTACCGATAAAAAATTTGCAGCGAAGCTTAAATATAGTTTAAGAGATACAATCTGACGCACATGGCGTAATGACAACATTACAGTTTGATTAAAATCGCGGGAAACCAAGTAATCAGTTAAAATTAAATCTCATTTCTAGGTAGGGTTGAAAGGAGATCGATAGCTCAGGAACGTAATCATAGAGAAACCCTTGCGGGGACACTTTATCTGTTAGTGTGTACAGCAGGTTTGAGGCATGTTAATGCAGTCAATATGCAAACAGGTACTCATTGGCTGATACAAAACGAATTTTCTATTGCAGGCCACGGAGTTTGAATCAACAACATAATCGCTAATACAAGGAAGAAGTAAACGAATGGAGCACCTGAAAAAGCGAAAGACAATGATACCAAAGATGGATGGCTAGCATACTAGCCAATCTTTGTTTATTTACATCTACGAACTTGTAAATATTGGAGCTTTCATAAATCGACTTTGCGCTTGTTGCTATATTCCAGTTTTAACATCAAACGAATCTGACTTTCGAATTTCATAAGTCAATAAAAGATAACAATGACATCCAAAAAAGTGTCGGAGTCGGCAAAACGCAAGGTTATAGTGTACTGATGAATCGGGGCAATTACAAAGATTAAAGGAGACGCTGTATGAAATCGTTTATGAGAAATCATTGATCGTGGAATTGCGCAAAGATGCATCGGGGAATATAGTTTGACAGTACCAAGAGCTGCTCGCAAAGAAATTTGTATTTTGCTTATCTGCCAACTCTAGACTGATCGCTTAACTCTCTAAACTAGCAAAAGTTTTCAATTCTAAAAGAAAATTAATCTGCTTATCTGGATTAACAAGTCAAAGCAGTTATTACAACATAGAAATGTCGGTTCTAGTGGAGCCTATTCCATCTTCAAAACATCACGATGAAAACACCGCAGGAAGGCTTGTTCTATGACAGTAAACTTCGTATTTACCAAGGATTTTCACGGAAATGTCTCGACGCTGTATTTACATTACCAATTAAATTTATGTGGAATGGAAATGTAGTTTTAGTCAGAACAATCGATTCTGATGACGGTAATTAAGAGAAGAAAATCAAATTGAATCGGCATCTCATTTCACCTGCATTTGCTGAGATATCTAGAGCAACGATCGACCGTAAGAGAATTTGAGGCGCTACTGGCGAAAGAAACTCTTCGCTTCCTTTCTCTGTTAGATAGAAAGGATCTTCGTGAATGAAAAACGCAGCGATGATGAATACAGGCCGGTTTAGCGTCTTCCTTATTTGTTTAAAGTCTTTAATGATCGCTGAAGCGTTGATTGAATATAATCAGTTACTTGATTCGAAGTGCCCGATACGGGATACAGATGCAGACCTTATCCTTGCCGGGGTCTTTCCAGTTCACGTGGAGGTCACTGCAGATAATTGCAACCAGGCAAATTCATGCGGATACAGCCTTGATAAGCAGATAGACGGCAGTACAAAGTGCATTCGCATTAACAAAAGCGGAATAACATGGGTTGAGGCCATGATCAAAACGATACGCGAAATTAACGAAGACAGGCGACTTCTGCCTGGCATCAGGCTTGGCTATATCATATGCGATGGATACAACAACATCGACAGAGCATTAAACATATCACTCATGCTACAGTCGTTACGCCACACTGTGATGCGATACAGCAACGTAACAGAGAACAAGTGTAGCTGTCGAAACAACGACACGCGCACTATTGTTGGTTTAATCGGCGGTGCTTCTTCCAAAATATCAATGAACCTTAACTACATACTGAATGTGTTTGATATTCCACAAATAAGCTACTCTTCAACTAGTCCATCGCTGTCCGATAAATTTAACTTTCGGACATTCTTCCGGACTATACCTCCTGATACGTACCAAGGAAAAGCACTAGCAGATATAATTAGGTACTTTGGTTGGGCATATGTCTCCACAGTGGCTACATCCGATGACTATGGGCGACTTGGTATAGAGGCGTTTAAAGAGGCGACAAAAGATCATGATATCTGCATCGGCGTGGAGGCGTTGTTCGATATCACGTTGAACTTGCAGTCCACAAAAGACCAAATTACAGAAATCGTTTCCAACCTCAAGGCAGAGACGAAAGCCAAGGTCGTCATACTTTTCTGTGAATGGCCCTCTGCGCAGGCCATTCTACAAGAAGCAGAGAAACAAAACTTGACTGGTAAAACCTGGATTGCGTCAGAAGCTTGGGGGGAGAATAACTTCGTATTAGGAATAAGGGAGGACGTGATTGGAGGAATGATAGGGCTGATACCAATGCAGGGAAACATAGAGGCATTTAAAACCCACGTGGTGAACATCGATGCTCGCAATTACGCAATAAATACGTGGTTCAAAGAGTACTATTACAGCACGCTGAAATGCAAAAATCTGACTGCAAGCAGCAACGTGTCCATACATTTGGACTATTCCTTTAGCAAATGCGCCAATGTTATGGACGCAGTCTACGCACTAGCGCATGCGTTGCATAAAGAGCTTGGGTGTGACGTCACAGGTAGCCTACCAACAACAGAGTGCAATTGGCTAAAGGAAAAGAAAGCCGTCAACATGCAAAATTTGTTGACTCATTTGAAGAACATCACCTTTACTGGCGCATTGGATGTGCCGATGAGCTTTGATTCAAATGGAGACCCCATTGGTAATTATCTGTTTTGTCTTTTTGATTAATTCTGTTCTTGTTTCGCTTTCAACTTAATCACTTAAAGTACAAATTAATTTGCATTTTATTGAAGACCAAACTATGCCTTTTTGCCATGACAATAATAAACTGTACAAAATCATACTTTATTACCTGTAAAAGAGAAAACTGCACAAAGCATTCAAAAGGCTTAACTCGTCCAGTAAACATTCACGGTGAAAACCGTGCACGGGTTCCGCCTGTAAAAATAATATTTGCAGCTACAGTTGTCAGCACAGTTCTCATTAGATGATTCATACTTCAAAGCTAAAGCACTTAGATTTAGATTTTGCATTTTATCAGCAATATTTCAAGAAAGTTAATGAAAACAGGTACGCAGATTAACGAAAAGAAAACCAATAAAGGAACCAAGGAAAGAAATCAAGTAAAAAAATCAAACAAGGAAATCAAGTAAGGAAATCAAGTCAACAAATTTATCACCTCCTCCATGTCAGTATATGGAATTATCATCTCAAATCGGCTATTTTCGCCTTGATTTAAAATGATGTTTTTCTTTATTCTACAGGCGGCTACTTAATAACAAATCTGCAGAATAATACTGACGGAAGCATGAAATTCACCCGCATTGGTCGCTGGGATGGAAGGCAAAGGCAGCTTCACTTTACCCAGAATACTACAATATATTGGAATGGCTGGGTGACACAGGTCAGCAGATCGTCTTGCAGCAAACCCTGCGCCCCGGGTTATTTTGGGATACCTGGAAAAAGCAAGTGCTGCTGGGAATGCTTTCGATGTCAAGATGGCTTCGTCAAATGGTGGTATGGCGAAGACAGTTGCAAGAAGTGCTCCGATGATTACGTAACAAATGCAAACAAAACACAGTGCATAAAGCTTATCGAGAGATACCTACATTGGAGCGATGTAGAAGCCATTGTGATCTGCGTGATTTCATTTAGCGGGGGCATACTTGTGCTCGTCTCGCTCATTTTGTTTATTCGATTGCGATCGACGCCAATCGTCAAAGCAAGCAGCCTTGAGTTATCTTACTTCTTATTAGTAACACTCCTCATGATATTTCTCACGCCAGCAATCTACATTGGGAAACCCACGAAGATACTCTGCATAATGCGACCAATGAGCACCGGGCTGCTCATGGCTATTGCGACTTCAATACTGTCTGTTAGGGCCTACCGATACATGTGCATATTCAAACTGAAGTTTCACAAGAAGGCTACAAAGCTACAGGGCCTATCTTCACAATTTGCTAGCGTGTTTGTGGCCTCATTGTCGCCGGTTGGGGTAATTGCGATATACTTCGCATTCCAAAATCCACACGTAGTTAATCGTATCGTTCTAGACAAAGACTCTCCCAAAGTGTACACAGAATGCAACTTAGAGACTCAATATGTAAGCCTGGGGCTAGCCGGGTATCTTCTTTGCTTATCTGTAGTTTGCTGTGCGTTGGCATTTCGAACGAGAAAGCTACCGGAGGTTTTTAACGATGCAAAGTGGCTGGCAATGACTATATTTACACAGAACATTGTCTGGTTTGCGTCGATGACCATATACATTGCACGACACAATGACCGTGCAATGGTAATGTGTATCAACGTTTTCGTCAGCGGTTTTGTTATCTGGGGGTTCAACTTTTTACCAAAACTAGTGACAATCATTCTTCACCCAGAACGCAATAGGAGAGACGTTGTCAGTAGGCAAATTTTCATGATGACAAGGCATAGGGTGGACCGAGACCATCCTGGAAAAATAGAAGCAAAAGCCGTTGAAAGATATCTTAGACGCGGCTCAAATGGCGAGGTTGTTAATAGAGGAGAGCTGGAAGAGAAGGAGAAAGTTTCTGGCGATAATAGGATAAGAGAACGAAGATTCACCAATATAAACCTTCTAGACCCTGTTGCACTTACAGATATAAATAGATAATTGTGCGAAACAACATTGCTGGTGCAAGGAAATGCGTCTAGTTTGGAATTTGGGCTTTGATATTTAGCTTTACAGTGTCGAAAGCAACATATTTGAAGTGAACAAAAATTAATGAAGCATGCTAAAAGACCTGTATATTCCTGCCAAAATTCAGTTTTACTTCTGGTAGATTGTTTCTATGCATATGATAAAGTGTAATGTACATTAGGCTAATAGCAAACTTGCAAGAACTCAGCTAGAATGCCAAGGCAATTGAACAGAGACTTTGCAACTGAGTATAACTGTAGGATTATTATGTCATCAAATATCATTCGTTTTGATTTGTAACTTTATTATTTAGTTTCTGTATGAGGTAAAATATCTTTTTTTCTTTTGGTCAAATTATAATTTATTTGAAGTTACTTTATTTGAAAATGCTTTAAGAAAGTTCATTTTCCTTAAAGAGCTGATATGTGATAAAGTATAGCTTTATTTATTTTTTCCAATTCTTCTTTGTGCAGATGACAAAAGACATGGGTTAAAATCTAACTGAGGTACAATTAACTTATCCCTGGTTTCGAATGAAACTTTAGGAAGGGCTAGTACCCACGAAAAGTATTCGCTTCCTCCTCTTAGGGGAAGCATAGTTCTCTTTAAAAACAACTGTGTCCATTCGTCGCCTTTTGAAACGAAGGATTGACGAAAACTTATTTCTCCATTCCATTGAAATTTTTTTCTGAATACAAGAGTAAGCGGTCGTGAACCGTACGCAGATATAACAGGAGGGAGCAAGGATGGCTCAGTGGTTATAGGCGCTGACTACAGACTAAAGGGTCCGTTGTTCGAGTCGCTGATATGAACAAATTTTCATTGAGATTGAGGACAGTCGCCAGGTCTCTGTATTCCCAGGCGTGGGAATCGCGAGGTGTGGTTACATCGAGAGGAAGGACCAGGACACTGCTCGATAGGCATAAGCTTCTCAGTGTCCTGAAACAACCTTCGGAAGCTAGGTGTCAAACATTACAACATATTACAGGCAAGCCATGCAGAGAACATAAGAATATTGGATACCACTCAATGAAATCAACGAAAATTCATGAAAATTGCTAACTAAGCGAGAGAAAAATGATTGCATTAACCACCTGTAAAAAGGCAATTGAAATCAGAGCTAGTGCAGAATTGCCAATTGTTTGAGAATGCGAATAGGGAAGCTTGATTAATTCATGTTGATATACAGGTGCCTACTAAAGCCTGTTTGGTTACACCTTCAATGAAATCCACAGGAGCGCATTGCAAAAGATATGCGGTGCAAATATCATTTTTAAGAAACACATAGGTATCGAAGAGATCTGACAAACGCCTAGGTTTTTTTAAAAGGAGTTTATTTATTCGTTGTTGATATAATTTGAAGAGCAATTGAATGACGGGTATGAAACAAACAACGATAACAATGCAAACTAGCATGGAGTTAATTGGGTCACGTAGTTTAGTGTGAGTCATAGCAGATGCATAAACAGCATCTTCATAATGGTCGTAAGGGTCTAGGTGCAAGTTATTGTAAAGGGTTTGAGGCAACGTAAAGGGGTATGTTTGCACGGTAATGGTGCCGGACATGTGCATAGGCCATAAACTGCTTGCACATCGGGGCTGCAACTCACACTGGACGGTATAAAATATTGTTATTAGCACAGAAACTTTCTAATTTCGTATCCATATATAGGAAGACTTTCTTCTGCCATGAACTCAGTCTGGACATTATTGCTTCATTTTTCATTGTATTTGAGGTAATAAATCTCGACGAGTAAGGCTGATTGGAATTCGGAATTTTCGCTCAACACTAAAATATATACATTAGATGTAGTAGCTTCTGGAATGCCAATCACATCAGTCATGGTGCGCAGAATATATGTCACTCAAGGTGCATCGCAAGGATGTTGCCTCAAGCCGCTGCTATCCATATTTACATAAATGATTGTTAATCAGCGGAAATAGAAATTGAATGAACGACAGGATAAAAATGACATTCAAATTGCCATCTGGCTTTGATAAACAACCCATTCCTCGATTGTAAAACTTGCAAATTTAAAGATATCAAGTTACACAAACCTTTTACGTTCCCAGCTATAATAGAATACATGACAACTCCATTCCTGTTTGGGGCAAGTTTACCATCCGCATCAACAGCGGTTACGCGACCAACGCTCCTTGCAACCGGGGTGTTCTGGAATAAAATAAAAACAATAAAGCGCTGCATAACCCAGTTACGAAATTTTGTACTGGCAGATCAATAAAAAAACTCTTACGGTATTAAGAAAGCCTTCTCTAATGAGAAATTCGAAAGAAAATTTGATAATCAACTACAACGTCCATGAACATCATTGGATATTCGAAAGCTCTTCGAAAGATTTGTACTTTGCAAGTTGTAAAACTGCGTCATGGCTTTTGTGAATCAACTGTCACGACATATTTCTATCGATAAAGCTTTACGAATGACACAATGACTAACTAGTGAAAATCGAGTATATGCAGTTCGTGCGCATTGACATTCTCTGGTCTCACGTATTTCTAAAAGTAAAAAAGAAAATAATTGTAACCTGCCAGAGAAATAGGAATGGGGGCAAAATAAAAGAAAATTGGATTCAAAATCACCTCGTAAATTTGAAACGAGTAATGGGACACTGTAAAAATCGGAGGATTGTCATTGCTGTCAATAACATCAATTGACACAAAAACGTTCCTATGAAAATAATTAGATTCATGACATTTGGAAAAGAGCATTTTTATATGAGCAATGAAATACAATACAATACAATACAAAACAATATAATACAATACAATATAATACAATACAATATAATACAATATAATACAATACAATATAATACAATACAATATAATACAATACAATACAATACAATATAATACAATATAATACAATACAATACAATATATCAAATATTAACAATAAAATGCAATATAAAGTCAATGAAGTCTGCAATAAAAACCTTATTGCAACAATTAAAAATAATGATGTAGAAGAGAATACCAAGAAATTCAATGGCTTACATTTTTAAACAAAGCAAAACAGTTTGAAATTTACAACACAATATGATTTCATGAGCCATAAAACTTCAGCAATTTATTATCACATCCTTATAACCGATAAATTAATCTTAAAAGAAGTTGCCTTTTTATAAAAGAACGACATTCTGAAAGTTGCCACATCATAATGAAAATAAAACCATTTTTTAACTAGGAAATAGAAATAGCAAGCCTTATTAAGCTAACTGACGTAAGAACTAATTGTATTAAACAAACTAATTGTCTTCTCTGTTAACTACCTTGACTTCTTCACAATCCCATGATCCTCTGCTCTGATATTCAAGATGTAGGTGGAGGTCTTCTCCCAGTCAAGGTGTTTCTCAATCAAAAGGTCCCCACTCGAGTTCTCAAGCCTAAATTTACCCTGTAAGAAAACCAATATTTTGATTTTTAAGCCATAGAAAACAGAAATATAATGAAATAAGTATTAGAATAAATGAATTGTTTCGAATATTTTCAAGAATCTAAAAGGAATTGTGTATGTTGAATATGTTCGCAGGGTAATTCTAGATTATCAGTTGATCCCTGATAATGAAAAAGGGCCTTCTCTCAGCCTCTTCAAAGTGAATTTCGTATCACAATAAAAATATGCATATATGAACAACTCTTGATTTCTATACCAATTGAAATCATCAAACAGCCAGTCAGAAATCGGTGTAAATGACACGGAGCAAGTCAAACTTTGCAAAGAGCATAAAAAAATTCAATTAATCTGGACGTGTATTGAAGTAGAAGAAATCTTTTTTTAAGCAGCTTGAAATGAGCAGCAACGTAACAAATCATAGCTCTGACCTGATCATTTCCTGCCGTTATGAAGTAAGCAACCCGCCCGTTGTCCCCAGCATCTGCATCGCTGGCTTTCACAGAGAGCAGTACAAACCCGACAGGCGCAGACTCATTGACCTTGGCCGAATAGCTTGTTTGCAGAAAATTTGGATAGTTGTCGTTGAAATCCTCGACTTTGATTTTGACCTAAATGACCAGGTTGGCTTTAAATATTGTCGAGGTAGGATTTCACTGAATAAAAAGCATCTGAAGAAAGTACAGTCTGGAGAAAGCCTTACGCAGAGAACCTTATAAGCCGTTATATTTGTCTTGAATCTTAGCTGTTATTGATTATATCTACGAAAATAAGTAATTCTCAACAAATTACAGCCATTTATTAAAGTAAACTGAGACGATTTGAGATGTCTTCTACCGGATGGAAGTCTACACAACGCACAACGGTATAGAGCGTTACAATGGCTTTGAGAAAAGCAATAATTTTCTACCGGTTATACACAAGTATAGTTTTCTAATCAGTACTGAAAACTGGCATGGAATGCGTATCTCAAAAATAGATATTCTATAAGGTAGTATGCACTCACCAGCACTGTTGAGAGCAACGAAGGGGAGCCATGGTCTGATGCTCGGATCTGAAATTGATAAAAAGAAAACTCTTTTTATTATATGAAAAAAGAACGTCAGGTTGACATTACATGTTACCGAACCAGCCAGCTCCACACTCAAAGATTAACAGTAACTTTACCTGAAATGTAACAGCAACAAAAGGTACCAATCACTTCCTGTCGAAGGTCCTTGATGAAACAGGCATTAAAATGAATACTTATTCAAATACAGAGCAGATCAGAAATCATCAAAAGATTGTTACCAGTAGCTGGTACTCATCGACGGTTTCCCTGTCCAGAATGTCTTGTGTCCTTATTTCCCCAGTTGTGGCTGACAATGAAAACGTGTTTCGTTCATTTCCACTCAGTATTTGATAAGTTACTTTGCCATTCAAGGCTGAATCCAAATCAGTGGCGTTGAGATCAATAACAAGAGATCCAATTCTTGCGTTTTCATTTATTGTTGCGTTGTAAACTGAGTGCTCAAACGTTGGGGTGTGGTCATTCTCGTCCTGGAATATTGAAGATTGAATGAAAGTGAGCAGTGAAATCATTTTGAAATGTTATACATTTATACTAGCTCTTTTAACATGAGTTAAGGAAAAAGACATCCAAAGTTACAAAGAGCTGGATTGTAGAAAATAAAAGCTGGATGAATCTCGATGGATCAATATTTCCACCACAATAACTTTTTGTCACGATAAATTCATACATAATAAATAAATGATTGATATTATAAAGATGAAAATTGCTGAAAATAAGCATATGGCAAACAGAAGAACTAAATTTCATTATAGAAACTTGAATGGGAAACATGGAAAAAATGGCTGTGAAGATTAAAAATTGTCTCATACTAAAAACACCAACCTGGACAGCTATCTCCAATCTCTGAGTGACACTTTTTTGGCTCACCCCATGATCACTTGCGTTGAAAAGAAGGACAAAACGATTTCTTGCAGATTCGAAATCCAAAGGTTCAGTCGTATTAAGAACTCCAGTCGCCTCGTTAAAGAAGAACTCGGGAGCACTTTGGTTGATGAGCTTTAATCTTACTTGACCATTCAAACCAGAATCTTTATCAGACGCCTGAAAATGCAAATATATTCAAGTTTTGAAACTCAAGTTGAATAGAGATAAAAAATTCATCAGAAATCAAGCAACTAAGAAAAGTAGGTTATATCCAACGGATATGAGAAAACTAAAATCATACTTTTTAACTTTGGTCCAAAATTAATATTTAGCTCTGACTGCTTCAGCACCAAAATCGCATCAAATTTTTCGATACAAAAAATCTTATGAAATACAAAACAAGGCACATACAGAGCTCACAGTGTCTTGTCTATATAATAAACTTTCCTAAAATTCATGTTTGTTACAAATTTCCGGCCTACGAGCTGCTACAAAAACACAGCATTGAGTATGAAGGATTACCTTAACCGTGAAGATCGACGCTGCTGCTTGATTTTCAGGCACAGATATAGTGGTTGGAAGGTTGTCGAATTCTGGATAATTGTCATTGATGTCGAGGACATTGATTCGCACCGTTGCACTTGTTGTTTTGGCATTACTGCCCCCTCCGTCAGTGGCAATTACCGGAAAAACATGAAACTGACTCACTTCATAGTCTGGTTGACTCTTCAAAGTTATTTTCCCAGACGTTGAATTGATTTGAAACCTAAAAAGGACGAAAAACACAATCTTTACAAAATACCAGATACAATTTCAACAAAATACCACAACCACAATTATTACTTACTATAAAATTAATCAGAACAATGCTTGTTAATGTTAGGTAACCAGTGATTTATTATTTCAAGATTTACTTAAGACGTCAATGAAGTTATTGAGGTACGAGAAACGGAATTAAGGAAACGAAATGTATGTCTAATTAAGACTAAAACTGGTGAGTGCTCCAAGTAATTAGAGCAGCCTTGAAAAAGGTTAAGCAACAAATGAAGCAATGAAACGAATGAGAACTAAGATATGTAGCTTTACTAGATATTTTACAATTTTGCCCGTGTAAGATTCTGGATGCTATTATCAATAATCGATCGACTGGGATCCAATTCAAGAAAATGCTTTGTTCAGTGCAAAGGACCCTATGCAGTTAGCTACGTCAGAAAGCATTGTTACACGCAATATCCAGAATATTATATACAGTTGCCAGATGATCGCAGTAAGCGTGAAGCTCGGAGTTGCAACTCAGAAACCTTCTGTTCTATACACCAAATAGCAGCTACAGCTTTGCCTATACGGCATCAAGCACTTTATGGCACTCCGATGAACAGTGTTTTTCATTTTCGACCATCCAAAATAAATCAATTTTCATTTCCTTTTCCGAATATAGCGACCACACTCCCAGCTTACATTATTTGGAGTTTTCAAAAAACAATCATAAAATCTAGAGCGGTTCTTTTTAGATAGTGCGCTCTAAAAAATGAAATCACTTTTAAGACTTAAAAAGTCTGGATTAGAACAACTTTATTCATTTAATTTACTCTATTTACTTTCTACAAGAAGGTTTAGCTTGATCTTACAAAAATGTAAGACTTATGGGAAGTTTTCAAGGTTCTAGATTGGCATAACTCCGATCTTTCTTGTTTCCTTCAAAAAGCCTCAAGAAGGAAGATACTTACAGGCTAGAAGTCTGTGATGACAAGCTTAGTGTGTATGACAGTTCACCAAAGCTACCTTTGTCAAAGTCAGAAGCCTGATTGAGACAAAAAATGGTGCAAACAATTGATTGTCGATAATGCGTGATAGAACTCTGTTGATCTAAGAATTGATCTATTTCATTATGCAACTTGAAAGATTTTCTAATGGAAAGAAAGCAACTTTTAACATTTAAAAAAACACAAGATAAATTAATACAAACTTTGATACCGTGAAAAATCATGGAAGACCAGGAAGAATTGAGAAATATATCTTCAAGACATGCTACTTAATCAGGAAAGATTTGGAGTCAGTCTGCTTAACGTATTGCAGAGCTTTTCCAACCTCCGTCTACTGTTCGAGGCACAAATTAGCAAAATATTTTATATGCAAGGGATCTCATGCAATGCATACAAAGGTAATTTCAAATAAACTATTTAAAATGTAAAAAAGTTCAACGGAACACCATTACGAGTTGTTTTGTGCTACTTGCAAAGGAGACAAACATAGATGGACGGTGACAATGATACCTTAACGAAACCAAGGACGGTTCCAGCAGGAGCATTTTCAAAGACTTTGAAGTCATAAGTGGATTGGTTAAAGATCGGGCTGTTGTCATTCATATTGTTAAGGTGGACTGTCACTGTAGCATTGCCCGAAAATCGCTCGCTGGACAGCGTCTCTGTAGCAAATACCTGTGGAAGCAATTATAAAAATTATTTATTCACCACGGTTTTATGAACTTATTATAAGAGCTAGTAAAATCACGAATCGAGGGTGAAGGACAGCTATATAGCTTAATTAAAGAGATTGATTGATATTGCAACCTTTTCAAGACAAGAGTATTGTACGGTGGATACCTAAAATTTTATAATTACTTACACGAATACAAGATTACTTGATGTAAAAATACAGGAAAGCAAGGCCAAGATAATTTTACGATATTAGGTTATAAAGCGAATCTGAGCGGTTCTAAAAGCTTTGTCGTCTACACTGAAATTGATAGTCCTAATTAAGTTTCTATTGTTGCTATTGCAACACTATTATAAAATAATCGTTATTAAAACCTAATTTTATTGAGTAACAAAATAATTTTTCTCATTACTTACAGTAAAGATAATTGTGGATTGGCTCTCATAGTCCAGTACTGAGTTGACAGTTAGTTGACCACTTAAAGAGTTGACAGCAAATCTTGAAGAATCGCCACCCAGAGAATACTGAAATACACTGTTTGTGGACTGAAAAATAAGAAAATAAATATATAGCACGCATTTCAAAGGAGACTAAATGATACACTTGGGTGACATATGTTACCCTTTGTGACATATGTTACCAAATAATATCAAAGAGAGTTGTTTATGATGATGCTTTGGTAGGGACACACTTAAGGTAATTTCTCAGTTACTTAGAGGTGCACTCACAGTCGCATCTCCATCAGTGGCGATCAGCTGACCAATTATAAACCCTTTCGGTTTGTCTTCGTCTATTGTAAACGTGAAAGATCTATTGGTAAACACAGGCTTGAAATCATTGACGTCATTCAACTGGATAAGCACACCAGCCAGTGAAAATGAAGATGGCATCGGAACTTCGTATGCCTGTCAGAAAACGGAACAGTAAAGAAAATAATAACGAACAACATTACAAAGATTTTAGGTTATATTCAATAATTCACGTTTGTACTTTCAAAGGCAAAAATTCTCAGAGAGATTCCGCTCTATTCAATGACAAATGAGTTCAAATATTGCTCAGACTTGAGACATTAGAGCCAGATGCTGATTAGATGTTTATAGTCTCAATAGCGAAAGACGCCATCAGTTGTAGATATGGCAATATTCGAAATTAAGAGTGTGAGCAATAATCAGTAACAGTTCAGAGTTTAAAAAATATTTTTGTGTGGATGGCATGTCAAATTCTTCCTTTAGCAGTAGAGAGTAGACACCGTTACAAAAGAAACTCTGAAGACAGAGAATACTAAAGAGTGGATCATTTGCAGACTTGCCTTGATCTTCAACTGATACGCGGAAGTCTTTTCGCGATCTAACGCTCCATTCGCTCTTATGTCACCTGACACTCTGTCTACTGTAAACAAGCCGTCAACATTTCCTGGAAAAAACACAGCACAAGTTTAAACAAAAGCTAAATGTACCAAATATTAATCTTGAGTGTTGCTGCAGTAACAACTATTCTTGATTTTTGAAACAGTATTACACCAAATGGATCTTTGCAGGCAATTCTTAATAATGAAAATTGGATTTAGAAAAACTTCCAACTCTTATTTCTATCACGTTTAGCCTCGATTACGAAGTCTATAATATTTTTGTTAAATATCAGACTGATCTGTAATCCAGGGTGAGCTGTTTTTAATTGTGAAATTGTGAGCCACTAACGCACGAAAAATTTCTTTTTTTAATGCATTTCTTGATCAGTTGTTAGATTTTATAAACCACTTTATCTGCCAGAAAGTTCCTTTTTTAATAAAGACAGATACCAAACAAGACTACAAAAAAACATGCAAGTTTCGTAAAAAAAACTGCGCAAGAGAACTAACAAAAGGACAAACCTGAATATATTTCGTAATTAATTGCGTTATTTACTCCTTTATCCCCATCAGATGCAGTAACCTTTGTTATTTTTGAATTCTAAAATAAATTAAAAACATTTCTCTGTTTGTATTCTTTGTATTTTAAAAGAAGAATTAAAAAAATTTCTGTAAAGATAATTAGTAGGAATTACGGCGTCATGCTTAAAAGTGTTGTATTTAAGTGTATATTAAATATAACAAAAATTTGAAAACATAACATAACTCAATACTGAATATATAATAAAAATGTACTTAAAAAGAT
Source organism: Rhopilema esculentum (assembly GCF_013076305.1). Next base: position 876,123 of record NW_027019640.1, read on the forward strand.
GAAAGAATCATAATGACAGAAATAAAATGATGTTATCTTACAGTGGGTAGGTTTTCATCGACCCTTGCTTCGTATGAAGATGACGGGCTGAAGATTGGGGTGTTGTCACTCACATCTATGACGTCAACAATAACCCTTGCTTCTGAGGACAGTGGGGTGTCTCCTTTATCCTAAACAGGAATGTAAAATACAAATATGTCTTATTTTTCTTTTATTAACAAAAACATAAATAAATATTTTGCCGGGATCTTTTTACACTAACGAACCTTTTTTGTCAAAACACCATAAACTATCATAGAGGTGTAGCCAGTTCCTGTGTGAATCTTCTCATAGCAATACGAGTCTTTTCGTAGCAAAAAAGCCATTGAAATCAAACGAGACAAATGTAAAGGCCCACCTATCTTAATTATTGATCAAATTTAGCTTTCCAAGTCAAAACAAATGCGGCAAAATTCTAGAAATACATTCTCTTGGCATTTGGAGAAACAGAGGATTAACGAATAGGCTGGTCCTTATGGCTGTTTGAAACGTTAGTTTGAGACAAACAATTAGCCTTATTTAAACATTCATATGACTTACTGTATTGGTTACTACAACTTATCATTATGTTACCTTGGCGACGACAGAAAGTGTATATCTTGTAGAAACTTCGTAGTCAAGTGGACCGCTGACCTTGATAACACCAGAATTTGCATCTAATGAAAACTGGGATATCTACCAGAAAAAAGCAGTGAAGTTTCGTTAGCAAACTAAAACAGTGAGGCGCAGCTCCCATTTTCAAGCTATGAGAATTAGTTTTAACCAGCAGCGGTTTTAGGGACTACAGGGCCGGGGCCAAAAACATCTGCGGGGCCCTTGTTCTTTACAATTTCTATCTTTTTTCTTAGGGGTGGGGCCCCTTTTGGCTACCACCAGCGCGGGGCCTGGGGCCAAGGTCCCGATGGACCCCCCTTAAAACCGCCACTGGTTTTAACGGCAGGAAAGAGGTCAGGAAATAAAGCAGCAATGATTTTAAAATTCAAAACCTAACAATAACTCAAATCATTTTTGAAATGTTGTTAAATAAAACCAACTTGCTATTGAACGAAATGCATACATTTCGGGTTGAAATTCAAAAGGTTTTTTAGGATTGTGTGACGAATGGAAAGAAGGAATTCCAAAAAGGAATAAGTAGAGATTTGCTACCTGAGATCCAGCTTTGAATTCGAAGCTTATTTCTGAATTTGAGCCGTCGTCTTTGTCGGTAGCCCTTACTGTTATCACTGAATATCCACCAGTTGCATTCTGGGAATCAATGAACAGAATCAACATTAACAGGACCATACCCAGATCGGCAACTTAAAACATACATTCACTATGTAAAAAATCAAAGACAGGGTATTGTTTTGATACAAATACAAGATTGTTTATCAAACTATGCTATAATAGCTGTGAATGATGTTTTAATTTCGATTCATCTCAATTGAAAGTGCCTTGATGACTTGCTAGAGGTAGTTTAGTGTTTGTAAAAGACAAGAATCATAAACTGATAAACCAAAAATTAAACCAGTCTTCGTGGTTTTGACGACTTTTTAGAAAAATGCTTTTTAGCATTGAATTTATAGGGAACTGCTAAATAAGACTTTGGCAAAAAATTTGAAGACAGCACGGAAGAGCGAAACATACAAAGCACAAGAAGTTTCAATAGTGAACTCGAAAGTTGGAAGCAGTAAATTGCGTTCTTCGTTGAAAAAGTCACATTACACATTCATTTTCAGAGAACGTGTCGCAGGACGAAAAGTACTTTAGTGTGCTATTTATCCCTTTTCCGCGCTCTCTTTAAAAATGTACAGCATTCTTGTTTTCGAAAATTCTCTCCTTTTTTCGATTCAATTTGCAAACATCGCAATCCTTAATAATTTTCTAAAGGAAAACATTAAGTTAAAAATTATCAAAATTGCTAACACGACCTGAACAGCCATATTGCCTTAACTGCGAATGACCTAAGGTGCAAATGGCCTAAAGGGGGAAGTGGTCCCAGCTGCAAATGACCTCAAGTGCAAATGGCCTTAATGGCAAATGGCTCAAAGGGAGCATGGCCTAAACTGCAAATAGCCCAAGCTTCAAATAAAGGTTCCAGGCCTAATACGACCATCATACAACCGGCAATTTTAGTGAAGGATAAATGCGAGTGACTGTCGTTTGGTTCAGAACATACCTCTGGGATAGCTGTGTGGTAAGGTGTTCCTTGGAACTCTGGTGCCCATTCATTCAGATCTAACACATAGATGAAGACCATGATGCTTGCCTGCAATGTTAATCGATAAAAAGTACAACAAACGATTAAGAAATATAACAAAAAATTGTTCTCTTTACGAATTTGAGGAACATTAAAAAAAGGAGATAAAAGCAAGAATCTACATCAAAACTCAAACAAATTCAATTTAAGAAAAAATGGTAAAGGGAGTTTAATTGCTAAATTTTAAGTTTGCTACTGCCAAAAAGAGACATTGGAAGTAACAAACCGCAATTCTCATTTCGCAATTCCAATTTAGCCACTAAGTCTTAAATAAAGGCGTTATACTCACACGGCGGGCTGCACCGCCGCCTTCAAAGTTGTCTTCAGCATAGGCCGTAAATGAAACACGTTCGTTTACCTGGCAACAAAATTGAAAATATTTTCTCAAGGAGATTTTTTAGCCAAAGTCAGTCTTCACTGATCGGAAGAGCGTATACTTATATTCAAGATTTAATAGGGTTTTGAAGAGGAGGTTTATGAAACAAACAAAATGCAGCTTTTGCTGCAGTCAATATTCAATGGTCTCATATGAATTCACACAACTGAATTCATCAATCACCGAGAACTGCTATTCTCACTGAAGGAAAACCTATGTGACGGGTCGAGCTATAATCGAACGGGTTAAAATGGCTTATACAGGAGAAAAAGTTTGAAAGCATTCAATTTGTATCTTTTGTGAACGCAAAATCTTTTAAAACATTCATTGTCTACAACTTGTCCTTCCCCTTCGTTTGCCTTTATGAAAACAAAGAATAGAACCGCCATGGGCTCCATTCAATAGTGTGCTTAAATCTTTCTGATGTCAGATTTGAGAGGTCCTTATCTTTGGAATGATTACAAGGTTAACTCCAAATCGTGCAAAAACTCAAAAAGATTACAAAATCGAAATACAAATATTCAAATTAGTTCTTGCAGCAAAGAGTCAACACTCTGCGCCATTGTTAACAGCTCACCTCCCTGTCCAATGGTTTAGCTAAAGTGATCAGTCCAGATGCGGAATCAATGTTACAATAGGATTGTCCTACAGTGTCCAAGCTGTATTTGATGACATCACCCTCGTCATCTACAGCGAAATCTGAGAGCTTGGAAACAGATGTACCTGTGATCGAGGCAAACGTATCATCTAAGAGAGTCGGCTTTTAAAAATAAAGGTTTTTAGAGATACTAATTCAATACTTTTTAGAGAAATTGGTTTTCTCACAGATTTGCTTTAAAAAGTCTCCTATATTGAATTATATTATCTTGAAGTAATTAATCAAATATGAACAAATAACATAAATGCCTCAGCCAATTCAGTGAAGAGAACGTCTTATTCTGTTGCTTATATGGAACTGAGACAAAAGAAAAACACGTGCTAAATCGAAGTATTTACATAAAAGGTGCACACTTTGAGAAACATTTCTCATCATTTTTTGTGTTCTATCAGTTATTCTAACGGTGTGTATTAGGAGTAAGAGTCATGCACATGCACTTCTTGTACGTACACAGACTTAGCCTTTAGCTGATTTTTCTTAGGAAGCGTTGCTTTATAGACATCCTTCTTGGAAACAAAGCTAACCTATAATCGGGCCTGAAATTGTCACACAGACTGCTAGTAAATAGCATGCAATTGATATCGAAATAGTGTTGTCCTTCCCACCATTCACAAGAGCATGAGGCAGATTTGCATCAAAGATCTAGCGAATTCTAATGAGAAACAAGGCCGAAATCATTAGAAAACGTTCTGCAGCGAAGAAAGTTCGGCTGCTTCAAATTTTTTCAAACGGATCCACTCCACATTCGCATAAACATGGAAGAGATGTGTTTACTACTTAAGGGCGCTAAACGTCTTTTGACGCCGTAGCTCTACCCTATTTGAGCTCAAACTGACCATTATCGCGGTTTCTTCCAGGTCATCGAGCTCTTTTAACTCTGGATTTCCATTTCCCACATCCCAAGCGTATGGTGACCTTTTTTAGTGTTTTCGAGAAGACAATTATGCTTTTTAACAGTGTTCGACTATTGATTCAATCAATGACTGTCAGCTTTTAATTTTGTAGTAGACTTAATTCGTTACAATGAAATGAACCTGGTTCTATTGGCAGGCTTTTGAAAAATATAAGCCGGTCTCTCTCTATTTCTATCTAGAGAAAATAGGTGAAGATAAAAAGAATTACAAATACATGTAGAATTCATAAGTAAGATGCAAAGTCTCTTGATTGTGGATTCAATCTTCGAAACAACAGAGTTACATATTGCATCTTTTCTCGCCTCCAACAATATAGTCTTGCTTTGGCGAATTCCCCTGTATTCAAAATCTGTTCAGCTTTGAAGAGAAACAAACTATCTAATATATAGAAGGAAGAAGAAAGGACTAAAAACACATTAAAAGGATAAAAGAGAGAAAATTGAGAAAGGGGAGGGTAGAGACAGAAAATAAGACGAAGTTAAATGAAAAAAAGGTAAAGTTAAAGAAAAAGATTCAGTAAAATAAGAAAATAAAATGACGGATAGTTCAAATAGAGGGAAGGAGTGTACGAGAAGGTAAGTAATAGATACACAAGGCAATCATTACTTAACATAACAGGTTTTACTTTATACCAATAGTTCAGTTAGTTTTATTATAGCCAGGGAAAAAGAAGAAAAGTGCCAGGAATAGAGGGGCGAGAGAGAAATAGAAGGGAAAGAAATATGAAACAGGGATTGATATGAAGGATATGGTAGTGTTATTGGGAAAGAAGCTAAAAGGAGGGCAACCCTCCGCGGTTGACGTAATAGGACATATTCTAAAGAAGATTTTCTAGCGAGATAACTTTAAATACTGGCTGATTTTATTGGAGCAGAATTCATTACCTGCAGGAGTGTTCTCTATGATCGAATTTATAAGCTGATTCCGGGTGAAGTGTGGTCGGTAATTCAAGCCTGGAAATAAAAGTATAATTTTACACTGTTAAGACATGAAGCATGAGAAAATCCAACCAGAGAAACTTAAATAGTTGATTAAATCAGCATCAAATTAGCAAAACAATAACGATAAGAAAATTTGCGTTTAGCTTTTTTAACGGGGGAAAAGTTAAAAGGAACTTTATTTCTCTTTTAATTTTGAAAATCCGCATTCTGTTATAAAAGGCCTTCTGATTTTTTTTACTTTAAAATATAGGTCTGTGTTGTTAGGACTTGGGGAGGAGGGTGCAACACCATAGAGTTGAACAAATTATCAAAATCGACACAGAATACATCAGCATTTCCAATTTTTCGTCGCTCATATGCTTATGCTTATAAAGATAGAGATGATAAAAAGTTCCTACTTACGTGCAACTGATAGCTTTGAAATAAAGATGATCCTTGGGGTTTTCAAAGAGAATTCCAGGAAATCGAGTTCCCTGTCCCCTTAGACTAGTAACGAGTAGGGATAGCAGCAAAAAGGGGCATTTTTAACGTACGACGATTATGGTGCGAGAGGGTATGCCAAATGCCTCAGATGCTTCATTAGCACTTCTTAGCTTCAAAAATAGTGGAATGCCCCTTCTTATACGGTTCTATATAAGAATGAACAAATAGGCAATGCGGTAAGTGTATCAAGAGTATGAAATTAACCTTTTGTTTTGCTTACCATGAATATTGTAGGGCAGGGCTGCGAAAAACAGAAGCAGAACTGATGCAGTTAATAAATTCAAACTATCAATATATCTTTTCATCTTGCTTTCGACTGTGTGCAATCACTTTCAATCAACAACCTGCAGTTAATTATTGTGAAGAACCTTCATTTTTAATGAAAATATTTGACAATCCAGCGTTGTGTTGTGGCTATGAAGCTGTATTTGTATGATGCCTGATCTGCAGTCGTCTCATCCGGCAACGTGCATCATTTTGATTTGCTTCAAAGTCTCTTGTCGTATTCTACAGTGCAGAATGTAATTGAATGCGTGATGGCCAATTCACGACTCCTTGCCAACCACTCTTTAAAAGAACGAAATCTGTGGGAATACAGAAAATTATATGGTTTGCACATGTTTGCTAACAGCGTTATGTAATTTGTGGATGAGATTTAAATATTACTCATTTGACTGAACTTAAGCATAAAAAATCCTTGTGCATAAGTCTCAATGCATACATCTGGTTTGTAGCTAAGAAATATTCCGTGTAACAATCCAAATTCGACCTCCTGCTAATTTTTCTTTTAAATCTCAGATTAGATGTGTAAACTAGGAAAATTTTTTACAAACATTGCTTATGCTATGAAGAATAAAAACCAAAACTATGCTGAAACAAATCATAAACATTAATCAAATTGCAATTCAAGTAATAAACTACTTACCGAAAAATATTACAGAAAACCAATTAAAATCGTATAAATATTTACTAACGGGAAAGTAGCTAATACGCTTCAGCACTTTAAAGAAAAATTTCTTTAGCGTCTCACCAGGACTGACAATGAAGCCTAAGAGTCATGTGCCATTACACGATTAGACCTGGTATTACGTCATAGATCTTGTTCAGATGCAATGTGGCTTATGGTAGATTGATATATGCAATAATATTGAAAATTCAAGTTCCTCAATATATTTTATTATATACACTGCATAGTAGGCAAATCAATTCCAATAACGATTTTACAATGGTTATCCCAGTTTATTCGAAGCGTAACTAAAAAATATTTAAAGACAATGATTTAATGTAACGGCTCTACTGGCAAATCACTAGTTTATTAAAAAGGTACCACCGTATTGAAACGCTGTTCTAAATTCCTTTTTTAATCTGATTTCCATTGGCACTGTCTACTTATAATTTAACAATTCATTAACAGCACTGTTAGGCAATTTTATACTTCCAGGCTAACAGAAAAAGTTATTTGCAGAATGCAGCTCGCTAGATTACCCAAACAAGAAAACAGTGCATTTATCCAAGCTCTATCTGAAACGATTCTATTGATAACGATCAAGCGAAAATTGTGTAGTTGGTAGATTACCTGTTATATATTAAGACAATTCGAGAGGATAACTGACTGAAAATCCATCTAGGGTAGCCTTCCCTAAATGGCCTCTGCCGTTGACTGGCTGTCATGAATAATATAGACTCGCTAGAGAAGCATCTCTGTACAAAACAAATATGTCTTGGCCACAAACTTGAACTCTCCCACGGTATTGTATCGACTTTTAAACAATAATAAAATCCAATACCCGCGCACTCTATCAAAAAGTTTTACTTTCTCTATCAAACACTGATTTGGATATTAGAATACTCAACTCACCGTTGGTTGTCAGGTGTCAAGCTGAAATTCATCAGTCAGAAAAATGACACAAGTGCTATAAACGAAAAGAATATAAACAAGGCCTGCGAAATCCAGATTCCCTTTGCTGGTTCTCGTGGCTGTGGAGAATCGGCGTTTCATGGACCAAAATTAAGTTCAAATAGGCAACAGAATTCCAAAGTGTTTGAAGACACGGCTATGCGGAAAATCGGCACAAATAGCTGTGTTTATGCAGAGAATTCCTCGATTTAATTCGCCTGCTGTTTGCCCACGAAAGCCATTGGCAGAACATTTTTTCTGTAGTCAAGAAGCGTTTCCACATCCAGCCAGTGCTGTTGTTCGCACAATGGCCGTGGAATTACATCCTCAGTTGAGCACTACAATGCTTTTCAAAGCGACTTTGTTTTACTTGCAATAATAAACAAAGAGATAAGAAAAAATATGGAATAATGGATAAGAATTGATAGGGTCAGAGATGTTCGCAATCTTTTATGAGCGCACTAGTATTATTGTTACGATCAAAGCGTGCGATTGCGATGTGGGTCCGAATGCAAAATACCAAGTGACAGAACAGGAAATCGTAAAATAACTACTGCATCAGTTGGGTGGCTGCGTTTCGCAGGCAAAGCGGTGTCATCATCATAATAATGATTCACCAGTTATTCAATTGAATCTAACAGTGGTTGCATCTTTCATATACCATATTCAGTGGTCAAATACAGGTCTGGAAGATGTCCTGAAAATGCCAGGAAATCTTAGCAGATTCATTGCTAGAAATTTTGCAGTTTGCCAGGAAATTTTAAGCGTGAAATCACCATCGCTTGATTTTAATATGAAAATTAAATTTATATTTCTCTCTTTTTACGGAACGCTGTTCTCTTGCCATATACATGCCTACTGTATAATTTGTGTTCTGCACTACTTACAGAAAACGAAGATTATCTTTCAAAATACAATCATCTGGTATTATCAACGTTTGTTATATTAAATTTCTGGCAATTCTGGCCAGATGATTTTCAGCTTCTAATTTAATTAAAGCAAGCTAAAACAAGTTCATTTCTCTTTTTATATTGGCCATTCTAGATAAGTAAAAACACTTGAAGACAGCCAGTCTTGTTACGTCAATCGTATTGAAGGTGTCCCAAAACTTGTGTAGATATGTCCATTATTCTTCACACTTTCTATTGGCATTCCCATACATTTTTCCTCGCTAGCATTATAGAATGTAAGCGTCTGGGATTACATCTTTGCCTCTAGCACCACCCCTGATTTTAACCATTGAAAAATAAAAAAGTATTCTTACATGTTGTATGAACTACTAAATGATGATAAAAATGAACAGCAAACATGAAACCCAGAGCAAGATGTAGGATACGTCAATACTTCAATAGTATCTAGTTTGCTGGCCCTGATTTTAAGTTAAATCAAAGTTATTATAGATTTTCAGATCCACTTAAACCCTGAAAACAAACTATGAGTATTGTGCTCGATCACATTCTCCTAACCAAATGATTGCCATTCGAATAGCTATGATAAAAAATCAAGGACCAACAATAAGTTCTTTTTTGGTATGACAGGTTATTTTAGGACAAATTTTTAAACAAATCAAGCAACTCAAAACATCACTTTCAGTGGCTGGAAAATTTGTTGAAGCTTTGCAGGAAATCTTGAATTTTTATTTTGCTGCCAGAAAGAAAAAATCCCTTTTCAAGCCTGGTAAAATACTGGATTTGTACGCTTTATGAGCCACTGTGACCTGATTGCGAGTAAAACATTCTGTGACAGGTTTGGACTAATGCGATTGGCCTTTCTTTATGCCAGATTTAACCATAGCTATTGAAGAATGGGCATCAAACTGCCTAAAATGAAACACAACTGTTACTGAAATATGAAAATTCTAACTTTCTGATCATACTGATGAAGCTCACTCATATGGAAAAACTGCTTTTCATTTGTCAAATAAAATAAATTTTTTAGGTAATATGAAAAATGCCTAAACCTACAGTGGGCAAATCCATGCGATTCTGAAAATAGTCCTCTTGTTTCAATTTTGTAACCTTTTTGGAAAAAAATTATTTAAAAATATAGGTTGATGGCTTTTATAGTCTGTATCTGATAATTCTATCAATACTTATGTTCGATTGGGTTTTAAACAAAAAGTATCTCCCTTCTTTTGATAAATTGGGAAGAGACTGGGCCTGTGTTCAAAACCCCTCTACTTTCAAATTAGAGGTCTGGATCACAGGCTACCTTGCAAGCTTGTCTTTTTGGTCAGCTGTAGTGGCAATGCCAGCCACTAGGTTAAAGTATATGTCAGTCCCTTTTCATTGTCAGAAAACACTGTTCACTGTTGCAAAGGCACATGTGTAATGTTTGGTAATGTAAAAGCACTTTCCATCATAGAACCTTGTTGCAAAAATTATTCTGCCAAAATACCACCCTTCCCCCAAGACTTTCTCATCAAATTTAGATGAAACAAAATTGAACCTGGAAAGAAGTTGGGGGACATGTCCCACCCCTTCCCCCACTCTTATGGCAAGTTTTATTCATTCATTATATTATTTTGACATTGAATCAAATTCTCATAGTTTTATAGATGGATCATCAGCTAAAGTAACTTTAGGGCAAAGTAGGCAAAATGATTATCAATTCTAACTTTTCGCAAGAGATCTTTACAGATTTTCAAAATTTTGATTACAGCAGTGTGTTGGCTTGGTTGCCAGCAATGACAAAGGTCTTGATATAAGTAGCTTCTAAGTGTCAACAAATCAAAATAATATGTACTATTAACAACAAACCATGGTTTCAAGATAATAGAACTTTGGCATTGTCAGGACTGTAACAAGCGAATTTCATGGAAACCTACTGGCAAGAAGGGTGAGAAATTCAAGAAAAAAACTTTGCTTGTAAGTTGGGTAAGGTACGTTTCTTTCAAGGGTGGCATTAGAACTAAATTTTTGGAAAACAAAGATTTTCTAAATTTGGCAACACAAGCAATGATTGCTGAAAGGATCTTGATTCTGCAGGGGAGGGGGGTTGTATGTGTCCTTGGCAACGTGAAAACTGTAGGATCTTTGTGACAGTAACTGGCAAGATCAAATCTAAGATGATAGTTTTCCACAGCTTTGAAAAATGAGCTCAATATTTTTTTAATTGCACCCAAAAAGTCTGAAATAAGGCTTAACCAGAGTCAGTTCTATAACCTGTTTCCCAATTAAAAACCATGTACCATATTGAATCTCAGCCTGCTAGCAGCTTGAGACTGAAATTTCATGAAACTCTGAGCAGTTTTTAAGTTTTTGTGTTACCTGGAGCACATAAAAGGAAAAGAAAATACCCTGTAGAACACCCCTTGCAATTGAATGTTACTAACCAAATCAGTTTGTCATTTGCAGAAAAACCTTTTTGATACATATTACTACATTTTCAAAACTAAATACAGCGTAACAAAAATGTTTTTCTGTGGACTTGACCTAGGAAATACAGTTAATGAAAAAACAGGTACTATGTCATCATTTTTGTCACTGTAAAATATCTATTACAGAAGTTTACCCAAAGAAACACTATGAACAGAATCACGAGTCTAGAAAAGTCTAGGAAAGTCGCTTTACTTCCATTATCTATTGTAGGAAACAGTGATTTACTTAATTTACTCACCAGGGAAGGAAATGAAAATGAATTTTTTAAAACATGGAAGTTTTAAAATTTTCCTTCCCACGTCTTTCAATCTCCAGGCCTAATCAAAATTCGACGTTGCTAAAACGAGGAACAAGCGGAACAACCCAGTAACAAGAGGAACAACCCAGTAACAACCCAGTAACAAGCGGAACAACCAAGGAACAAGCAGAACAACCCAGAAACAAGCGGAAATGTGAATTATTGTTTAGTAAATACCACATGGGGGCGTTTATAATCCAACTCTCTGAAGTTCGTGTGGGCTAGAACTATCAAGAGGTCGTCAATCATGTCTTCGTCTGTTTCGGAGGCTTTGTGATTTTGCCAACGGACAGGGAGAATCTATCGACCCCGGATCGGGACGAAAAATAAATAGTAAAGCATGCGTATACATTCGATCACAACAGACACACTGTTGCAAATAGATGTGCATGCCATAGTGTAAATCTGTACATGTAGCCCTGTTGCAATCACATTTTTCAGGCCCGTCGGAGCCGGGGGGCTGGTGGGGGGGGTTTCTGAAGCCCCACCAATAATTGTCTTACTGTAGTATGTTTCCTTTATAACAATGTACTGCATGGGAAGGAATACAATGGGCAGCCTCTTACAACTTATAATTTGGATTAAAGAAGAGGTTAACTTTCCGCCTCAGTAAAAATGATTCTAGGCAAACCATCAGTTTCCTGGTTCCTGGATTTTCCGACTTTTATCCCACGACAGGTTATGATTTTTCTTGTAGGCACATCAATGTCATTTTTCTCCCCAGGCGATTGAATGGCGCAATATCGTGAAATTTTGATGGTAGGGTGACAAACACGCAACCGATGTTTGGCGTTTCCATCATCATCATCATAAAAAAATTTATTTATCTAAATAGAATTAGTTGAAGAGCCATAATACACTCTAAATACAATCATATCTAAGTACAAAAAATATAACGACATCAGAACTGAAATAAATAAATATTTTGACATATTCAGATATTCTTATTTTCATTGCTTTAAATTCTTTCCTATAAAACATGGCAAGTAGATAAACATAGAAAATTTCCAGAAGACCAGAGGTTTTCCGACAAAATAGGAGTCTAGCTCGAGGGGCAAATCACTCCAAGAAAATCTTGTACACCTTTTATAAAAATCCTATTGCTTTATCTGAAAATCCCTAGAAATCCTTTTGTTTTGGTAAAATCTTGTACGCAATTTTCAAGAGTGAATTGCCCCTCGGTCTAGCTCTACAGGGTTTTGTTGCCCCCCTCTGATTCCCTCTATCTTAGCCACTGCCGCCAGAGCAGTTTACCCAGCATAGCTATTTTAGCAACCAAAATAGCCACCAGAGCAGCCACCATTTTCAAAAAATTTCTGGGGGAGCATTCCCCATACCCCTTTAGGCATGCTTTACTATTTATTTTTCGTCCCGATCCGGGGTCGATAGATTCTCTCTGTCCCTCGGCAAAATCACAAAGCCTCCGAAACTGATGAAGACATGATTGACGGCCTCTTGATAGTTCTAGCCCACACAAACTTCAGAGAGTTGGATTATAAACGCCCCCATGTGGTATTTACTAAACAATTAATTCACATTTCCGCTTGTTACTGGGTTGTTCTGCTTGTTCCTGGGTTGTTCCGCTTGTTACTGGGTTGTTACTGGGTTGTTCCGCTTGTTACTAGGTTGTTCCGCTTGTTCCTCGTTTTAGCAACGTCGAATCAAAATTTATGTTCGTGAATACCTGACTTGACCATATCTTTGAATGAAATACTAAAAATAAGTTACGTATCGATATTTTGAACAAAAGCAAATAGACAATAATTGGCGCCAATAAATGACATCAAGATACTTCAATACCTGAGTCCTGGTCTCTTTGAATTTTGTCCTGTTATGACCGCCATCATGTTCAAGGCCTAAGTTGCAAGAAGTGGCACAATCCAGAGAGAACACATTGAACCAAATCGAGCTCTTTTGCATTGAACTGAAACTGGCCAAGTTGATCTCCCGGCATGGGTTATTTATACTTCCCGCCAAACCTCGTTTCGATGATTATGGCTCATGGGTCATGTATAACAAAAAATTTCGTCAGATAAACTTCGTCGAAAATAATTTCGGACAACTTTTCAGAATTTAGTCGTGACAAAGTTTCGTCGTGGATTTTAACACAGAGATAGCATATTACTAAAATCAAACCCATACAGGTTGCTTTATATTCAATCCTATAGGTACCGACATCGTGGAGATATGGGGGCTTGATTGAGCACCCGTTCGGGATTTGGCTTAACCCCCCCCCCCCAGACAGCTTTTTCACACAGAATCTCATGTCAGGAAAGCCAAACCAAAGCGGCATATGCCTCAATTTATGCAAATGTGAAGTCAAAAGATATACTTTTAGCATTCAAAAGTTTCTACTCTACATCTATAAAGCATGAAAGTTTATAAACAGAGTATAATTAAAAGTATAAGTGTGAATATAAGTATAAGACTCGGAAAGCATAAGACCATCTCCAACACGAGAAGTTGTTCTCAAAATTGTGCACCTTGAAAAGTGCGAGTATAAAAAGACAGAGGTAGAATCCTTGAAACCGGCGACAAAACACAGTTATAACAGTAGCGTAGCCAGGGTGGTAAGATTTGAGGGGAAAGGGGTTGGGCAAAGGCGAGTTGAGCAGGAAACATTGGGGTCCTCACCCTTTTGGACCCAAGGTAAGGGTGGCATCCGCCCCTCGCTACGCCACTGAGTTATAATTTTTTATGGAAATATGGTGAAAACAAGGTTAGTTCAAGAAACGACAATGATGATGCCTACGATAAAGATAACGATGAAGATGACGTGGAAATGACGTAATTTAAATGGAATAGAAGAAAAGGGTAAATAAATTTGATTTTTGACCTCATGTAGTAGTTTCCTATGCAAATTCTTAATGATCTTAAATGCAAAAATTTCGTCGTGACAAAATTTCGTCTCATTTTGAATCTTATCGAATAAATTTTCGTTAAAATATTTGTCCGAAATTTTGTCATGACAAATATTTTTGTAGTTAAGGTAACCCTTAAACTGTGGCGTAGCTTAACTTTCAATTATAGGAGGTGGATCACTTACATTGAAACTTGCTAATAAAGAAATTATATATTTGCTATTTCAACTAGCCATGGGCGATTTTACTGACTAACTTCAGGTTTTCCTCTACGAAGAGCAGGGGTGAAGCAAGCGGGGGTATCACCCCTGCAAAATTAATGGTATGCATACAAAGGCACCGTATCATACACAGGTTATGTTTGTCGTTCATTAGCATAAACGAAGATTCCAAAACAAGGCTCGGGTCTTGATGATTTTTGAAAATGCTTGCTCTTAGTTTACAGGGTATGGCCTAGGGTGCCTCACAGCCTCACCCCCAGTTGCACTTATCCTTGCAAACAACATTAAATTTTCTTTTTGCCACTCAAAGTTGCATATATACGGAATTTTGAAAAGTACATTAGAAGCTTCCAAAATATCAGTAGTCTGGATGTTACTGTAATGAGGGCCTAGTTACTTAAATATATCCAATTAATCTATAGACACAGATATATACGCGAAAGCTAAGGTATTTTGCAACATGAAGAAGTTTGTTATGTGTAATTAAATAATGCATGTTTGTATACCTATGTCTGTGTGCATGTGTGTCTGTGTGTATACGTGCCTGTGTGTCTGTATGTCTGTGTGTATGTGTATGTGTGTATGCGTGTCAGTGTATCTGTGTGTCTATAAAGGTGTGTGAATAATTTATATCTGCTAAAAACATACTCGTTTTATAATAATAATTTTGTAACATCAGTCAATTTTTATCCTTTCTATGTTGAATCTTAGGAATACATTAACTGTTTCCAGCTAGCAATACAATTAAGGTTTATTTACATATTCAAACAGCATATCATCGAAGAACGAATCATTGGATCAATTTTCATCTGGGAGTCTGACCCTTAGTTCACAGCTGTCTATAGGTCTCTCAAAGGACTGGCTTTCTCCGCATAATCGTAGAAATACAAGACCATCTACACCTGAGAATCCACAACAAACAGATTTTCCGTCCAATGTCAAATGGCTAAATCTCAGATTCGAGTCAGGCAAGAATTTCCCAATCAATGTTAGCTTGTGATCTCTGACCTTTGACATGTCCCACAGGTCAAGAGCCATCGGCTGATTATTTAACGCCTGACCCCTACACAGCATCCTTGAGCCATCCTGTTGAGGAAAGAAATAATATCAAAATAACAAAAAACACGTAATTCCCGGGCTATGTACCCAAATTTTTGGGTACATAAAGCAGTTGAGACATTGTTCTATGATAGATAGTGGTATCCGTTTTTACTGCTTCGTTCTTGTATCAGAAGCCAGTCAAAAGCAAACTGATTTGAATATATTTGCCATGGTAAAATTGAATAAGTAGATAAGAGAGGTAATTTGGTGCGAATGACCAGTTTATTTGGTAGACTGCTTTAACAATTTTAGCAACTTGAGAAATAGTTTTAACATAACTAGACCAAAATCATGAGAGCTGTCTGGGCTTTCCCACCAAATTCCGCTAGAGGATGCTCAACGTCCCCACGAACAATGAATCCAAGAACAGAAAACACGTTGGGGTTTTCATCCACGTTGGGCGCCATGTTGAGTACTTTGCATTGTAGAACAGAAGTGCAAAAAGAAAACGTCTGATTTGCAGCTTTAGCGTATATATTTAAGCATAATTATTTTCTACTGGATTACATGTTGGTTACCGCTGAGTCACAACTACACTCTGGTTCTGTCAACATAGCGTTCTAATACATGACGAATACAATGTCACGTGACTACGCCCAGAATATGATGTAATCTCTTCAACACAGATCTTGTGTCTTTGCAATTATTGCTCAAGGGTCAGTACGGAATTACCCTCCGGTCAAGTGTCAATAACCCCAACAGTGGGGTGTTCTTGTTTCAAAAACCACTATATTCGGAGAATCAGAAAATAGTCAAACGCCGGGAAATAGATAAGTCCTCAAGCAGAAAACATTGAATTTTCTCTTCAAAAAAACCATTTTAAATCATAATATCATACAGCATAAAAATGTGTGCCAATTACCTTTGATATTTGCATTTTGTCGTAAACTCGGCAGTCATGCCAAGCAAGTACTTCATGTGTTTTCAAATCGAACACCACCAATCGACTTTTAGTAACCTCTTCTTCATCATTATCTGCTACAGTACATGTCAAATAGGCAACGAGATAATCTAAGACATGCGATGAATTTATGCAGTAGAACTGTGTATACTCTTTCCAATGTTCCCTAGAAGCGTCATCTTCTGCTTTTTTGGCGCAATACCATATTTTCGTTGCCTCTTTCCCAGTCTCCGTATCGATAACATAGATGCAACTTTGCCACTACAGAAAAAAATCTTTATCTAAAAATCTGCTTATTCAAATGTAGAGTAGATGGCAAATTATTTTTACGACTTTTACTTTCCACAGATTTTCATGGTTCTGTTTTGTTCAATAATTTGCAACTAGCTAAGTGGATTATTTTCACTTCGCAATATTCTAAAGTTGTAAAGCTGTATTACACTTGCTTTTTGGTAAAAATAAAAAAGGGCCTAGGGCGTCCCACTTAACGGTATAGCATTGAAAATACAGAATACTTTAAAATAGCATTGATTCTACTGCTCACGCACTTTAGTTTACAATGTCCTGGGCATTTTGAAAAAAGTCAAAATTGAGAAGAAGCTTACAAATGTAAGATATAGAATCTTTCCATCTGCAGACGAAATGGTCTGCTCTGGAAGAAGTCGAATCCATTCATCTGGGACAGAAATTTCAGAGCAAACGCTTTGGCTGTTCAGATTGAAGCAAACGCAGGAAAACATGCTTTCACCGCTGGTTGAATCAGACAACGAGACGACTACTGTAGAGCAATCCTCGCTAACCTACAAAAAAAGGATTTCATTGAAACAAGACCAAGAGATGTTTGGAGTCTTCTTGCAAAGCAGATTTTCCATGTAAAAACGATATGACTTTGGACTACAAGAGAAATATCAGCATCTAGCAATCATTCTAAGCACCATTGACCTGTTGATGCCTCTTGCTGCTTGGTACTCCTAAATGGGTCTTCGAGAACAAGAGTAAATCAGTCGGCGTTTGCCCAAACTGCAATTTATGGCTCATTTTGTACCAGTGTAAAACGTTAATGGGCAGCCTATATGTTAGCAAGTTGCAATAAATTCAAGATTTATCATTATTTCTCAAAATTCCTGCAGGTATGCAGTTGATGAAGAGCAAGCAATGATCTAAATGTTATGCTCCCACTAACCACGGCCAATAAGGTGAGCTGATAGCAAAGGAACTACTTAAGTAGGCTACAAAGGACTGAACCACCTATTACTTATGCTGCAAACAAACAAAAAAGAAACAAAAGAAAGATATTCTTACAGCAAAACTGGTGATTGTTCCAGGTCCATTTATTTTGAAGTTTTTGACACGATCTCCTGTCTTCATATCCCAAACATCTAGCTCATTCCCTGCATCTGATATTGTCAGAAACTTGAAATCTCCAAGGTGTTGATACCCTTGATAATGCGTCAAAAGTATGGATGTCTTCCCAGAGGACATGCATCGAATGGTTCCCTGCGTAATATTCACACAAGCAATCTTGCACCTCTGCAGGTCCCATAATGCAATATGATCCTCGTCTATCCATTCTGCAATGTGGGGATATCCATTTTCCACATGAATTTTTTTAATACAGTTTTCATACCTTGTATCCCATATGGTGATGACTGGGTCGTTGTAAGGCATAGACAGGATGATATTTGGGTTGTACTGATTAAGAAATGCTTCTCTTTCTCCTTGTGTGCAAAAACAGAGGAACAAGCATGGATGAATCAATCAGAGACAAAAAAATATCTGGAAGTACGCCCCACTTTATCAATAATTAGCCTAGACCTACTATGTGGCTAGATAATGCTTAGAATGACAAATTTTAGTGTTGAATAAAATGTTTCCCCAACTTCATTAAAAAAAGGTTCAACACAATGTTCTACTGGTCTACTCCTTTATGCTACAGCATAAGACATTCATTTGAAAAAGAAGATTACTCTATAACACTCATAACTGCTCATCAAATGATCAAAAAACACTTTTGAGAAACAGGAGATTCGGCGTGGTGATTCAGCATTGAAAAAGAAGGAAATAGGCGAGATGAATATGAAAGTAACATGATAATTGATAGATGAAAAATAAATAGTTACCTTTCCCTAAACCATTTTGCAGCTGTGCTTCTCCGGTAACTAAATCGTTTTTCTCTTCAAAACTGATGAAATCATAGTTGTACGTATTGACAGCTCTTTGATTGGCGCCTGCCATAACAACAGCCAATCGCCGTCCAGCTCCCATCAAGCACTGCTTGTAAGCCGATGTATACGA
Organism: Rhopilema esculentum; assembly: GCF_013076305.1. The sequence goes on from NW_027019640.1 coordinate 894,727, forward strand.
ACTCTGCATAAAACAGAAAGCATTTGAAACAAGCAAAAATATTTTTTTAAGAAAAGGTTAAATTCGAAGAAGCGTAGATTGGGGTGAGCTTTTTACTCATTCTGACTTTCTACTTAAGATTTATAAAATGGAAAGTATCATTTAGATGCATCCTGATAATTTGGTAATTAGCAAACTAGTAAACTAATCAAACAAAATAACTCCTGGCGGACACGAAGATTGAATGACTGGTAATGGAATGACAAATCTATTAATCGAGTCGACCCTCTTTTTTATTAAAACTTAAAGTTGTAAGAGGCATATCTCTATAAAGGCTCTGGGAATGGTCTTTATGCCACGGAATGGAATATTTATCGAAACCTTGTTTGAATCAGTGTTCAACCATATGGTCGCAAAAAAGCAAAAACCCAGCGAGAAAATTTCTTTGGATACTTGATACGAAGTTACAAAAGTTACAATTATTCTTATGTTTACTGAGAAGCATTCACTGAAATCTCCATAGCAACAGACAAATGAGAATTATAATCAACACACCGTTGCCATTGCAAGACGCTCTTCTCCAGACTTCAAATCCCAGAAAATGACTTGATTGTAAATTGGCCAAATCAGCTGCAGTGCGTCATCTATCTTGGTTACCGCCATGTCATACATAGTTGTGAGCACTGGGTGGAACCGACTTTCTTTGTCATAAACTATGTTCCACGTGTAGCAGTCCCAAATTACAAGATGGATCTAGAAAAAGCTGTTTCTTAAAAGCCCGAAGCGCTTTGATAAAGAAAATATATTTGCAAAAAACTAGAGTGCAAAGAAATCTTCTAAATACGTTGTCGAGAGTAACCAAATTAAAGAGAGTTAAAGCAATGTTTAAATTTTTTACAAAGCAAAACATTTTGATTTTGAAAATGAAAAAAGAGGCAATATTAAAAATTTACGAAAAACCCTTCGGAATGTTTGCATAATACAAACTACGACATTTTTACCTTTTTTATTAACAAATAGTATTACCTCTGCATATTCTTGAAAAGCGGAGTTTGTTCCCAGGGTTATCAGCTTATTATCGTGGAACTTAAAATGCATAAGCCCATATGGGACTTCCAAAACCTTCTTAAAGTCCTTGTCATCTGTCCTCCTTATAATGACCTCTTTTTCATTACCACGTGTGTATCCATAGAGATTACAATCCCCAGTTATGACATCTTCAATTCCCTGTGGATTTTCTTCAGCTTCATCATCGTATTCCCAAGCCAATTTCTTTAAAAGAATTCATAGGCATCAGGATAAAACTAGAAATAGCTCTTGCTAGTACTGCCCGCAAACAATTAGTTCCTTGATAATGATTGTTTTGAAAATTTATGAAAATTTGGTGTTCAGTTTGCCTTTGATTTAAGTCCAACGCCCTTTTGAAAATCATGAAGTTTTTCGAGGGTTTGACATTTATTTTTCGTTTTCGTGAAGTAAACAAAGACGTATGAAAATAGACACGTGATAGAACGGGTACATTCCCAAAACTTCAAATCAAAACTTCCATCCATTGCGGAGAACCGAACTGTGATGCAGCACCGTTTTCGTGCCAAAAAACCGAAGGCCTTTAACAGAGTCTTTGCAGAGCAACGCTCCGAAGATAATTCCCTTCCACACAAAGAGTAGGCGGGTAACGACCTCCTCGACAAAGCCGATTGATTGACAATGAAATTGATTGACAGTTGTCATGGCAGCAGAAAAGTGACAAAATCTGCTGACAAAGTGCTGACAACATGAACTGAAGCTTCCATATGCTACTTATATGCGGGGCAGACTATAAGAAACTAGGTCTTATTAACACAATTCGGATGGCAAGTTAAAAAGACAATTAGCGCCAGACTTGAAAGGAAAGAAAGTCGCGTTAGAATTCTCAATATGTTCAATTATCATAGGTTTGGATTAGGAAAAAATTCACATTTTCGGGTAATCAAATGACTGACTGCAACGGTACGTAGAATGAAAATTAAAAATTAAACAGATAGAAAAATAAATCATTTAATAAGTTTAGAATCTTACAATATCTCTCCCGTCGATTTCATAAACTCTTATTTTCTCTTTGCCGGCATGAACGATCTTTGTTTCTCCATCTACAACATCCATACATTTACCATGAAAGCCTTCCAATGTTTCTTCACGATAGATGACGTCATCAGTGCCAAGATCCATTGTAAAAAGCCCATAGTAGCCAGTGACAACAACACACGTGTTGTTGTTGTAGAATTTTGCAATGTCGTAATCTGTATCCATTTCATGTGAACTAATTTCCTCCCCAGTAGTAATGTCCCACAATCTAGTGCATCAAAAAATGTTCCCAAGATTTGAGAAAAATCATAAACGTAATACTAGTGAAAATAATTAACAATCAGCTGACAATCAAAATGCAATATTTTTCTTTTGCAAAGTATAAAGATTAATTTTATTCGACTTGTCTGATAATTGATTTAGTAAAATGTGACATTAATATGATTATAAACCTAATAATAAAGCTTCCATTTGCTAATAAAGACAACTTATAAAAAACCCTGTAGTAACACCTGGGTCATCTTAACCTTAGTCTCTCACTATGGCTTATTATCAAGCAAAAAGTAAGATTAAGTAACATTTTCTCGTCAAGAAACGCCTATAAATTTAGTTGTGGTTGCATGGAATATTTGTTTTCCATGCTACATTAAGTAGATATTACACATGAATAAGTAACCTACTTCAAAGTCTCATCTTCTGATATTGTCACTAAATGCTTTCCATTTGTCGAGAAGGATGCCCAGCTGATCATAGCAGTGTGTCCTGCCAGAGTCAAGGCAAATGCTCCACCGGGACCGTCGAAACAGCATGGAGATGGGTACAGACAGGGTATATGAGCGAGCCTTGACTGCATTAACAATGCATGAATCCACTCGTAGTGATGCATATGGCCTAATCTCCCATTCAGCTGTGCTGCTAGTTGATCGCAGTCGGCCAGTAATGTCTCTCCTGACATCTGCCAACAGTCCCTTAGTAACTCTATCTCCTTGTCGTTATCAAATACGACTGCAGCTTCCTTCAGATCTTGCAGCACGCTTCTCCATCCATTAGCACGCAGTTTTGATTGGAGGAAATCGAAGTTAGTGACCACGTGCTTTTTTAAGAAATTTACATCACCTGACTTAATTAAATGATGAGGTAGTTCATTTAATTTGCGATAGTTGAAGACTGACTGACCATCTTCTCTCTCAGCAAACATGTTTGGCTGCATAGGAACAAGTCGATCCATTTCACAACGATCGCCGCTTTTATTCACATACGGCTTAGGTAAACCTTCTGACCAAGAACCAAGGAAAAATTCGGCCATTCTTCTATGAATTCCCTGTACTTCATCTTCCGGTAGATACCTTTGCCGGGCAATTTTAAAGAACTGCCTGTGGTACCAAGCATTAACAGAAATTCCGTCTGTACCTCTTGCCACGATGTAAGATTCAAGGTCGGCTTTAATTCTAATCCACAACAACGGAGGTATCCTTCTTATGGGTGGTGTCCAATATTGGTAAACATCATTCAAGACATCGTCATCAAGCGACAATATGTCATCCATTTCAGAATCGCTGAGCCCGTTCCTTGCCGCTGTCAAGTAGGCAAGACTTCGTTGCACAAGCTTTTCACCATGAAGTCGTTCGATACCTTCAAATATATGAACTATTGCTTGTTTGATCGTCGCGGGAAGATTTGTTTCGGATTCCGGGGTGTATGATTTCCACTTCAGTGCCTGGTCAAACGAAAGCTTCAGAAATAAAGGCAACGGACAGTTACTGAAAGAAGTTACGACGACTTCTCGCTGTTTTCTGTTAAACCTCCGTTTGGCTTTCTTAGCCCAGGCATCCAGGATTAGTCCAGCAGTGTCATCCGACAATCCTGGCACATCGATAAACGCTTCCTGTGGTAAACGGGCCTAAAATTTAAACACAAAATGGAGTCTTAACTTTAGAAATATGACATACATCTCTTCAAAATTGTAAGCTACAGAAAGAAAAGTAAATTAGCCTTAGTCTTTCACTATAGTAGCTCCAATGAGGTTGAGAACTCATAGATTGCAACATGAACCCACCTTCAAAATGGGGAGCACTCCATACTTTGCTCCAGGCAGCGTTGATAGGATAATTGTCAAATTTTTCTTCACTTGTCTTGGAATCCATTTCAGATTCAATGTACTGTCGATGGTCGATAGTTGATCCAGAGAGTCCAACATAATCACCATCTTTGATTTCACTTTCTTCAGCAACTCTTCGAAATAAGTTGCAAGTTCCCTGAGAGACTAAAGCAAAATAAAATATTTCTTTAGTAGTAGTTAATCAGAACAATTAATCAAAATAATTACACTATCAATCACTCCAATCAATCACTCCAATCAATCACCCCAACCAATCACTCCAATCAATCACTCCAATCATTCAAATCAATCACTCCAACCAATCACTCCAATCAATCACTATCGTCAATATGTGGCACGGCTACAGAAATTAGAATAAGTTAAATATAAGAAATCAAAAGCGTAAGCAATAAATACAACATTGTATATAAAAGCATAAGATTTAATGATATTTGAATGGAAACTCTTTATTTTTTACATTACTTCCTTTTTATTGCGTTTTTACTATCACCAACTTCTTAGGACGACTTTAATTCCTATTTAAAAATATTTGATAAACAATTTCTGTGTCCTTTTTGAAATATATAAAAAGAACAGAGCAAAACGGATTCAAAGCGGTGTCTTAACCCAGTTTCTTGCAGATGGAAAACAGAACAACATTAAAACTTAATGTGGACAGTCAGAAGCAATGGTATGGGTTCAATTAACTGGAAAGCAGGATTTTGTCTACTGTGAGAGGGAAGTTTTATTAGAAGAAGAAACATACTCCGAAATGAGTAAAATTCTTCGCACCATTAAAGTTACCACACGTTTAAGATGTCTCTGGATCCTCAAGTCTTTTGTACACAGCTCAATTTCTAAAAAAATGTAGAGGGTTGGTATTCCATGGTCGCTTTCATCACTGGTTACAACATTTAGAAAGAAGAAATTAACTTTAGAAAAAAATATATCAAAGGTGCTGTTTGGGGTCACTTCCAAGCATTCTGGTAATGAGTAGATTTATCTATTCAAATCAGTCTTAAACAGCCTCTAATGATAATTCGTTATTGGAACAACGTGGCTCAAAACACACACGCTCCTTTGGAGCAGTTGCTGCTTAACTGGCAAATATTTTCTTAAATCATGAATTTAATGCAGGTGCAACATGACACATAAACTTTGGAGAATACCTCTGGAAACTCTGTAATTGACTCTCCTAAGATGCGTCCGATTTGTGTGCAGATACTCCGAATAACATCGCTAACATCAGATGAAGCTGCGGTAGTTCCAAGAAATCGAAGGACTAAGGGAACTTCCGGGTACATTTCCTTGATCATTCTTGCAGCACTTGCCATTAAAGAGGTTTTTCCGCATCCAGACTTTCCATGAATCACTAAAATTCTGCTTTCGTCGTCACTTTCAAAATGACTTATAATCGAGTCCAGTACATTTTTGCGGCCATAGAATGCGGCAGTTTTCGACTGACAAGTCTCGGTATGCAAAACAATCTCTTTAAGAAGATCATCTACCATCACGTCATCTTCCCTCTTGGCGATCCCTTTGTCTATCATGTCAGCTAACACATCAAAGAAATCAGAACCCAGCCTTTCAATATACAAATTATGATCGTCATTCTCATTTGGATTGATACAGTCTTCTCCGTGCCATGAAACATCGTATTCCTTAATGTTGTCATTCTCAAGCACTGCTGACAAGTTTGACCTTAACCTCCGCAGCAACTCTGCCGCCTTCTCGTCTACCACATTTGAAATTTTATCAATGAACATCTTCGCTTTGGCTTTTTCGACATTATCACGAAGATCTGTGATATTTCGCTTAAACCAGAAGCAATGATCTTTTCTGTCCTTCATGTCAAGAATTCCTCGCCTGATCTCATTTTCTGTCACTGTGAACAGAAATATTCTACTTATAACGTTAGTTTAAACACTTTAGCTATTTCAAAATATTCAGAAATAAGGTGCGAATGGGACTAGCTAAGGTTCATATGATCCTTGTAGTAAGAGGACCATTGCGGTCCACTGCCATTTTAAATCGACATATCCAGTGGTGGCGCTAGAAAGGGGGCATAGGGGGCTACAGCCCCCCGTCGGAAGGTAAACGTGGAAAAGTTTAGGTCTTGATGGAGCGATATTTATATATGCTTGTAATCAAAAATTTGTAAATTCCAGCATTCCAGGCTCTTGGCGTCTTCTAAGAGGTCAAAGTAAACTGTTTACGTTCAATGTGACGTTTATTAAACTGTTCACGATGCTTGAAATTTATTTTTCTCCTTGGATTACAAACTTGGACAAAGCTTTTTTAAAGAGATTAATTTTAGACCATTTAATTGGAGAAAAGGTGTGCCCTAAAGATGCTTAAACAGTCAACGTTTTAGCGAGGACGCCCAAAGTGGATGAGGTAAATGGACAAAAGAATAAACAACATACCCCGCTTTTGTAGCGTCTCCCTTCACCTTTCAGTGTCTTCTGTTTTTTTCAGTGTCTGTCTTTTCATTGCTAAGTGCTTATTATTTTACCATGTTAGCAAAAGCGGTTAAATCCATTGGGGTATTTATTAGCAAATTGACAGTCTTAGTATCATTTTTGAAACATTTCCAAATATCTCCTCCTGTGTCCTACCAAATATGTCAAACCAAAGTACTTTTCGTCGGACACTCCTTTGAGTGTTAACGTCGAACAAGTAGTGAAGGTAAGCAGAAGTTTGTATCCAGATGCTGATGGAAAGCAACGTGAGAGGAAGAATTGACCTCTCACCTAGTTGAAGAGTCCACGAGGAAAGAGTCTTTCTGTCCGCAAGAGACGCTCTTCCTCTTGCGTTACCTTAAATCCACAAATGGATATTGATTTCAGCTTACCTTTAGCCAGTAACAAGGTAATGATGAAAAAGAGCTTAAATTGAAAATACCTATAAAAATGACGCTAAGATGTAAAATAAATACTGATTGAAAACCTGAAATAGTATACTTTGAAACTTCCTCGTCATTAACCAAGCAGTTTTCAGAGGCTTCACGAAGCACTACCTGCATTCTCTCAAATGCTGTCCACCAGATTTCTGATGCCTTTGCCCTTTCTGCATCACTGACATCGTAATTATTATAATTTGGCAACAAATCTCGAATGGGTTGTAAGATATACGCAGAAGGAACCAGGCTATCGTCTCTTACAAACCACTTGTTAAGCAGATCAACGTCTTCATCTCCTTGTATCGATGAAAGCATTACATCAAATTCTTTTTCATTGATCAATCTTGGAAATGGCCTATAGCCATATTTTTGCCCAAGAAATGTCTGAAAAATAAAATGAAAGCAAGGTTAAACGAAAAGAAAAGAGTATAAAAAAACTCTTCAGAAATAGAAAATGCTACTGATATGCGAGCACGGTGTGCACCCTGAAGTTTACATAAGACGTACTCCAGTTGCCTGATAACCGCATTAAGAATAAAACTCGGAGAAGCAATTTACAACTGCTATGTTCCATACACCAAAGCATGTACAGCTCTGCTTATATGGCATTGAGCATATTATTGACCGACCAGAAAACAGCAATTTTCATAGATACTTATATAGATATGTAGTTAGAGCTTTAACATAATAATTAGGCAATCTGGGCCAGCACCTGATGAAGTTTACATAAGACGTACTCCAGTTGCCTGATAACCGCATTAAGAATAAAACTCGGAGAAGCAATTTACAACTGCTATGTTCCATACACCAAAGCATGTACAGCTGTGCTTATATGGCATTGAGCATATTATTGACCGACCAGAAAACAGCAATTTTCATAGATACTTATATAGATATGTAGTTAGAGCTTTAACATAATAATTAGGCAATCTGGGCCAGCACCTGATGAACCCATTGTACATGAAACTCAAAGCTGCCACATACTAAGCTTAAAGTCTCATTGCTAACAATGGGCCTTTGCGTGCGTGGCGATGATCCAAACAATGACAGAAAACTTCTACAGGTTTATCAAAACTGATTTCAGACTGTCTAAAAATGCATTATGGGATGCTTGTGTAGCGCAATGGCTCATTGTTAGCAATGAGTCTTTAACTCATCACTAATGTTCAGTCAAAAGATTATTTGCACAAGAAAGATCTCTTCAAAAATCAAATCTACAGCTTAAAGTAGCTTATAGTGTGCTACATTTTGATTAAGCCATGAATGGTAAAAGTTACTGTCTTATCAGATTGTCCATAGATTTTTGCAAAAAAATGAATGGACTGTTACTCCCTTTTCCTGTATTAATATTTTATTGCAAACCATCCTCTGCACAAGTATTGAAATAAAAGTTGCTGCTGCATGTTAATAAGTTAGCAGAGCTTAGGTAGTCTCTGGTGAGATAAGAAATGATACTGTCAGGGTACTAGTAAATAAACAGTTTGTTATTTTAAATTAATGTTTCTTGATTTCCTATGGACCATGTCATCCTCTTGTCATTTCAAGCTGGATGGAAAATTGTATTAAGAATAAATCATAAATTGCTCTTCTTAGAGACTTATGCATCAATTTACAAAAAACTAATTGCAACTTACAATGAAATTGGGTCCTGTTGAAAACTTCTGGCAAGCTTCTAGCTCTTTCATACACAACTCTGTAGTCATATGATCATTAGTTGATGCATCGCGAACTCCCCATCGCATATCAACAACTTGAAAATCATAGCCTTTTGACTGACAGTAAGTCCTGAGCTTTGGGTAAACTTTCTCCATTAACATATTCCTCTCCCAGAATGTATCTGCAAACAGAAAGACACTGTTATTTCATCTCTGATTGAACTTTGTAAGTCTACAATGTCAATGTTATCAAAAGGTTATTCTTTTTTCATATATTATAATAGATGTATAGGCCAAAATGGCCCTTAATCTACTACAACAAAACAAAACGTATGGTTAATTAAATATTACTACAAATGGTTACAAAAATTTTAACAGCTTAAACATACAACAGCAAACTGATCAGCACAATTTTTTAAAAGGTCTGATAAATGTCACGCTTTTGAAATGCTCGCCTTACTGTTATCGCAAGAATTTGAATCAAATCATTATCTTCTTGACTTATCATCCAAACAAACTTGTTTTCACAACTAAGATTTTTTATATAAGGATATCTCTCTTCAATTTTCACCAACAGTTTATTCCTTTCTTCAGAGTAAAGGGTACAAACCATTACAAAATGAAATTCGTCTTCAATAGCGTGATGGAGATCGAATCGCAATATCTGCCGATTTTTTCATTCTTGGAGGTAGGCTTGTTGCAATATCTGCCAGTCTCAATATGTAAGTTGTGAGAACTAAGTCTTAATCTGCAAAGCATGCTCCTTGCTTTAAAATCTGGAGTAATATCAAGATACTTTTCAAAAGTAAACGTAGTTTTGAATAGCGCATAGGTCCGTAGCTTCTTTTCGTTAATGATGTGGCCTTTAACTTTTGTCATGATGCTTGAGGCGAAGTGCAGCATTATTGAGGCTGCCTAATATCGCGTAAATTGCATCTGAGGTCGTTTACGATTTGACCCAAAGAGCATATTTGCAGGCTTGCAAGTGTAGTTTTTCCAGAGTTGGCCACTCCTTTTGGCCCCAGACCTCACACGAATAATTCATAATAGGAATGAACAATTTGTCGAACAAGAACATAAAATGCCTCGGATTAAAACCACTCCAGTCCCTATAGTTCGATAAAAGTTCGTAATACGATTTCTGAGCCTTTTCTTTAACTGTTTTGACATGATCGCCAAAAGAGCCATTTGAATTAAAAGTGACACCAAGATACTTATACGAGTTGGGAGTTCTGGTGGTGTCACCTTGCTGAAAGTGGAATCATATCTTCCAAGAAAAATTGCATTTAGCTTTATTTGTAAGGACTTAGACTAAGGATAAGTAGACCATCTGAAGATTAATCGACCAACTTATCAAGTATTTGGGAGTGTCACACTCCCTAACACCCCCTGCCAGGGGCGAAACTACTGGGGGGGTATGGGGGGTTTTGTCGGGCAAATTTATGGCTGCCAGCGTATCTGTCGGGCAAATCTGGAAATTTTCTTTAGGTCGCACTTTTATTGCTACTTTTTGCCCTAGGTTGGTTTGTTAATTCATGGTCTTTTCCCCCATCTTTTTTTCAATCTCCTCCCAGTTGGGAAAACAAAACAGAAACGAGGCAAGGAACAGCAACATATATACATTTCTGTCTTTCGTCCGTCCACCGATCAGCGCTTTCGTCTGGAGCTCAACGCGCACATGTTTATCTTCGCCTCGAGATGAAGTCTGAAGTATTGATCGACAGCAAAAGTATAGACAGAAAGTAAAGTGTGTTTGATGCGAGAAGGAAATGAACACTGTGTATACCCCTCCCCCCTACTTTTTGCAAAACAAGTGAGCTTTTTTCAAAATCTTTTGTTGTGATTTCTAAATTTTCCCTTGAAAAGCCCCCCCAACGTTCCATCCTGCCTCGGAGCCCATAGAACACTGACAGTTTTAGAAGCATCATGAATCAAAGCATGGAGGATATACCATCTCGGAATAAGTTATTGAGAAAATCAATAAATATTTTCTTTTCCAAATGTATGAAACTTTCATTCATGAAATCATACATGTTTTAGAATTTAGGTCAGGACATTTGAAGAAGACATCATTTGGGTTTTAAACATTTCATAACATCAACAGGAACACAATAAAACTATTTACAATAAACAAGATCCAACGTGAACACCTTTTCATTACAACGTGGCGTGAACAAATGACTAATGCAACTTCGAGGTCTAGGAAAGAGTGAAGGATTAACCGCGTGCTGCTCCTTCACAACAATACATATCCATAAGGAGTTATGCCCCAAAATTCTCTTAAGGTTTTACACTTACGGGTCGAAAGTATTGCACCCTTCGCTAGAAAATGGTCATACAGACGCCAAAGTTTTTTAACTAAAAAATTTGAATAACCCATAACAAGTAACAGGAAGTTTTAATCAGTTCAAGCGGGAAATAATATAAAATTTATCAAGAAATTGTAGTTAAGATATGAAATGCAAAAATCTTTCGAGTTTATTCTATTTCTGAACAATATCCATGATTACGAAAACATGAAAACTGAGCTTTGATGATAGGTATACCTGTAAAATACCTCCAATAAAAAACTTTTCTTTGCTTGAGGGATTTTGTTATGGTGAATTTAGATATACGTACTTTGTGCTTGGGTGTCTAAAAATATTGAAATTGCTTCCGGAGCAACCGAAAATTGAAAATGAAACTCAGAGAATGCAACTGAAGCTCTTTTTTGTTGAAACATTGTAATCTGCGTAGCTGTTTCTAAATTCCGAAATTCCCAAGCTGTGATTTGGTGTTCCACTTTGATAAAATTGAGACCCTACTTCAATCTCTTTTTTGAATTGCTCTGTTAAAAGCTAGGTGATTTAGAAAGTGGAGACTTTTTTTCTTTTATAGAAAAGACAGGCCTTACAAATGCTTGCTTTTCGGAAACAAATGTTTATAGCCAACACCAGAAAAACTAGAGGCATATTTTTTGACTTAAAACAAACAGCCTAAGTCTAAAGACCCTCTCTCGGGCTTCCCGATGATTTCAGCCCTTGAGGCGATGTGCTCTAAAAATGAAGTTCATGTAGGACACGCCCTTTCATCAAGCATGCCAAGCCCTTTTGTCGGGCAACTAAGCTTTATACCCCCCTAATGAAAATAGTGAAGTTTCGCCCCTGCCCCCTGCTGGCTATGCCCCTGTCTTAAATTGTCTAAATTACACGAAACTTTTCCCATAAGTTGTGAATGAAAGCTATCATAGCAGCTTCAAATCTAGACAGGTTTACAAATTAGAAAAGAATGTGGTGAGTGGTTGCGCTTTGATAAGAACCACTCATTAAAAATTGATCTACAGTCAAGGTCATTTTTCTATGCCTAAGTCCTTCTAATAGGAAATATTGGACGGACCAAACTGCATTTTCAGCTTGTTTGAGTAAAATTAGTTAGAATTCTTGGTTAGAATTGAGGATGTCACTCCCTCCTGGTGACACAATGGAAAGGGGGAGGGGGTTAAAATCTTAAAATTTTAGGTGATGTCATTTATCATTTTTTCAATGGCCCTTTACCATTGAAATTTCAAAATAAGCCATCTTCTATAAGAAATTGGTTTCATGCAACCAGGGGTGGCACCAGCCAGTAGGCTCTTTGGGGGGGGGGTGGAGTAGGAGTGACAAAAAATTTTAGGCCACACCTTTCTACTGTCAGAAAAGGACGGTTTACCAAAAAGTATTACCCCTCCTCTTACCTTTTCTCATTGATATAGAAGAAATAAAAAACTGAATCTGCCATGTCCCCCAATTCCTCCCTGGCACCTTTACTGCTTGTAACTTTGCTTCATTTTCCAATTAAAAATTTACCTGTAAATGTTGAGCTGGTGAAAATTCTGACAAGCTGAAGCTGTGATGGAACATCAACATTCAAATAGCCATTGAGAATTTTATTCAGGATATCATTTCTGTCTTCACAAACAAGTGGTAGTTGCCATTCAATTTCTTCTAACTTTTCGCTGCCTGGAATGTTTTTCTCCTGCTCATCCTTTTCAACATGATTTAAGCCAATTTGATAATCCTGATTGTCAACCTTGTATTTATCATCATCTCCAGTGTTTGCCTTTTTTCCTTCATTCTCTAAATTTACTTCTGACTTTACCTTTTCCTTGCTTTCTATGGAGCTTACATCATCTTTAAAGGAACTGCTTTTGTGGCTGTCTCTATCAACAATTTCTTGGTAAGATTTCTCACTTACTGAGCCATACCGGTCATTGTCTCCAATTGAGGGAAGTTCTTTAAAGTCATTTGAAGTTCCACCTCTTTTGTGGCCATTCTCCTGTGAACTTTCTGCTAATTTTTCTGAAAACAAATATATCAAAACGTTAAAATATTTACTTATTTCGTATATATAATCAGTAGACATAAAATTGACCTAACCTTTCATTTGCAAAATAAACCTTGAATTGCAAAATGTACAAAAAATGTAACCATTAATGTTTTGAACAACAATGCTTTGAAGTAGCAACAGATTTCAATGAGGCTTGGGAAAATAGTCAATGTGGCTGGGGGAACTACATCTGGTGAAAACTTCAGAATGAAAACTCCATACCAGAAGAAGCTGAGCCATAGGCCTCTTCTTTCGGTGCCCTGAAGATTGAAATTAAAAAAAACTATTTCAGACAAGCAATTAGAATCGATTAATCTGTATACTAAACAATAAAGTAGGATATATTTTTATAAAAATAATGCCACAGTGAAATGAAGACTAAAAGCAATTAAACAGTTGCTTAAAGCATTCAATCAATAAAAATGTTAATTTGTTGAAATACAAACAAACATCAAAATAAATATATATACATAAACATAAATAGATGTGTTGTCCTAGAGCTGAAAATTGTTTTTGAAGATCTTATAAGCGCTGCTTGATCTGACAGTATTTTGTAAGGCAGTTATAGAAAAAGCCATATTTCTATCCATGTCCCCCAATCCAGTTTAGCTGTCTGGGCCTGCTGACCAAGGGGGGCGAAACGTTTTGAGGGGGGCTAAGAACGCTATAAACCAAGAGCAGGGTGACCTTTGTGTGGTTTTCGGTAAATTTTGGAAATTATAGGGGGGCTAAAGCCCCCATAGCCCCCCTCTTCTGTGGTCCCTGACTACACTCATTTTTTATAAGAAACAAAGGTCGATATTGAGTACTCCAGTACTCCTGGAATTTTCAATACTCATCGTTTCTTAAGAGTTTCTCAATTATGATGTCATGAATGATGTTATTAAATTTTTGTGACCCTTTTTATCATGTCAAAAGATTTCCTTTCGTTCTGATGCTGTATTTATTAGATGTGGAAGTATATTTTTATCCCGTGTGTTTTAGGTTCTAGATCATGGATTTTACAAAATTTCTTTATTCTCAGTTTTATCACGATTTAATAGTTTCTTAATTTTTTGCTTCGAGTACTGAAGTTTCTTATTTTTTTCTGACTGTCCAGTACTCGTTTCTTATACTATAGCCAGTTTCTTATAAAAAAATGAGTGTAAACTATTTGTGATGTTTAAAATTGAAATAAGTCTTGTATGTAGACGAAGTAGGTCAAATCTTTGCCTTCAATGGCCAAACTCTCACCTGGCATATTTTAAACTTAGCGCATATTCTTCAATACATAATTCTAACAACTCAAGAAAAATATTGTGTTCTTTGTGGAACAACCATCAAAGAGACATCTACCTATTTTTACGCGATATGCCTGATAATCAAATTAATAAGGCCCTAAATAATATGAAATCTAGCTACTTGCCGTTCCGGTTGTGGTATTCGGTGATCTGGTCTCTTCCTAGAACTTACACAGGAACCCATTCCTGGAACACTTATTAATAAATTCGCCTGAGGAGTTGGGGTTCTCCTCACCCTATGATCAATATACCATTTCACTTTTCCTGCATTGTTTTTCGGCAGCTTGGTTACAGCAGTAACTTCGTTAATCCAAACAGAAATCATACAATACAGACACCCGCTCTATAGATGTACAAAGATAAAACCAATCGTAATAACGTCACATGATGTGATTTTGGCATCAACATCCTCGCAAACTGAGGAGTAAGCTCAGATCAGTGGGAGTAAGCGGTTTCATGAGGTGTGAGGTGGGTGTATCCTTACCCCATGGTAAACAATGATATAGACATTGCCTCTTAATGACAAACCAATGTGAGGCTGCTTTGAAGAAGTAAACAAGAAGAAAGCTGAAAGCACAGTTGGAAGAAATTGCAAAGGATTTTGTTCAGCGTGTTTTACTTTTGAGTAATTAACGATCAAGACCTTTCAGTTGATTGACAAAGATGTAAAAATGGCTGATAGCCCAAAACCAAAGAGGAAACGGGGAAAGAAGCAGACGCAAGTTGATGTCGAGGCGCGACTGCAAAGAAGCAGGCAATCGGCAAGAGAGTGTAGGGCAAGGAAAAAGATGAGATACAAATCGCTTGAGGATATGATTGCAAATAAAGAAGCGGAAAATTTGAAGCTGAGGAAAGAGCTAGAAGATGTAATAGTTCCTGTTTTCATTTCATATTTCTTCACCGTTGCTTATGATGGCCTAACCCTAGGCCACTTTTTTCAAATAAGCTCCTTTAATTTGGGCTTTCTTAAATAATATTGCAGCTATTGAAAGTCATAGATGAAAACAAACCGGCGATATGATTGTTTAAAATGTGCATTGAAATATCAGAAGATTGGTTACAATTTGACAGAGCAAACGGCTAATGAAATTCAACCATTGTCTAGATATTTTCACATAACAAAATCAAACGTTTTTTACAATCCACTTACTTTTGGTTCCATGCAGTTATTTTAATGTTGGTAAACTGTTGATAAATTTGACATTTTTCTTATTCTAAGTTTACATTTGCTTACATTACCATATTGCAAGCCACCGGTTGTTATAAAGTATATCTACTTCTCTTTTTCAAAGTGTCTAGAACTATGCAAGGCAGCTAAAAGTGGAGAAAAATTATCAAAGAAAACTGCTAAACAATTAAAAGAAGACCTGGAAATATCAGAAGACACTGAACCCTCAGAAAACGAAGAGTGAAAGCCACTTAGTCCAATTTATTGGTGAGCTGGTGTCAGTTAATGAATAACCTTGAACTGAGACTCCACCTTTTTGTTGTTGATGTATCTAACTTTGATGAAATTTTATAATCTTGACCTTTGTAAATAGCTAAAACCACAATTTTGTAAATACTTCTCAAAAACATAGAAAAGTGATCTTCTGCCTTTTG
This sequence comes from Rhopilema esculentum, assembly GCF_013076305.1. The sequence goes on from NW_027019640.1 coordinate 910,651, forward strand.
CCAAAAAAACTTCTTGTATGATATTGAGTTACTAAATAAGCATTTGTGAAACACGACAATAATTTTCTCATCATAATAGCATATGACTGTCCATTGTAAAAAGATATAAAAAGTGTTTTCTCTTGTGTAGACTTTTAACATGTAATAAAAACATAGCAATCATTGGATGAACCCTTTTCACTTGAATAATGGAAATTATGACTTTGCAATTAGCTCTCAGTCAGACATTTCAAATTAAGCCTATTGGCCTATGATAGTCAATATTTTATTTCTTACTGGCTCAATATCAGACTTGGTGAAGCAAGCCCATTGGAGTTTGAGGTCCTAGGCTGGAAAATGCAACAGGAGAACAACCCAATCATAACAGTTTTTTGCCTTTCTTCACAACTTGAATTTCAAAGGTGAACTGACGCACAATACTGTTTTTTGATATAATGCAGAAAATGATGCAAGAAATCTTTTTTTAAATTTTTTGGATAATTCATATTGTCTGTTTTGACACAATTTTGCTTTAAAGGTCATGAAATTATCGAGTGCTTGGCCATAGTTGGCATTTTATGTGACCCAGTGCATTTGACGTCACAAACACCATGTTTATTCCTTGAATGCAAATCTCACACTAAAGTTCATCTTGTTCAGTCACTATTCAAGAAGATCTATGCAGTGCTCAGGAGAGGGGGTCAGGGGGGTCACTGACTCTGGGGCTCATGACTTAAGGGGCCCATAGATAATAACTTAACTAAACAATTAATAATTAGCAATTCAGCCTCTCCATTATCAAAACCTGTCAATAATAGTAAAATTAATAGGAAAAGCCTTTAAATGAAGTAAGATAGATGCAGCAACAGTATTGTAACCCCATTATGTTTGTCAAACAGAGCTAGTAGCTTTAGGTAATCTTTTAGTTCGTTAACAAATGTTTTTAGGGACAATTTGGAGGATATTTCAGCTAATGTAACACTAGCAGGTAAAGTCAGAAGCAACCTTAATGCAATGAAAACATTGGGAAATAAGAAATGCAAATTCAAGTGTAACAGCAGCCATATTTTACAAAATAAAAGTATTTTACTTAGGTTTCTAAAAAATAAAAAATCCTGCCAATTTATTTATCACTACCTTTATTTGATATGTTGGTCCCCACACACTGGGTCCTGCGAGACAGAGGCAGGGCCTCAAACGCGTTGGGTAATATGATATTCTTGCAAATCTTAGTATGAAAGGTTTGTTAGGGGTTAGAATCTATTTTACAATCAGGCTGTTGAAATTAAACCAAAGCCTATCGATGCTCTTCCGCAAAATCATAGAATTACCGCCTTCCAGACTGTCGTGTTGCTCCAGTGATTTGAACTTGGTGTTTGTGACGTCACTGTTATGTGGAAGGCTCAAGTAAACTCGCACGTGCTCAGGAAATTGTTCGGTGGCTAACTTTGACCATCAATGACTCAAAAACTGTGTGATAATGTCTCAGGTATTTATGCTCGATATGCTTTCATTTGAGGTCAAGTTGATTTTGCGTGTCAGTTCACCTCACCTCGTTGGTTCACCTTTAATAGTTGCACCTGAACAGCAATCATTGTCTTTGTTTAATTTCACTTTTCTTAGTGTTAGATTATGCTCGTTTAATTAAGTATGTTGGGATGAACTGTCCATCTATCTGGTCAATCTTCTATTGTCTATTTCTTCTATGTATTCTGTTGCCGTTGACATGCTTTTGTTATTTGGTAAAGCATGCAACTTTACATTTCTCAAAAAGCAAGCAACAACTTTTTAAAATGTTTTTGAAAAGCAGAGTTCCAAGGAGAGGATATCAAGACTAGTTGAGTACACCCAATCTCCTGAAAACACCCTTTCTGAACCCTCTAAAAATGAGGAAGGTTTTAAAGTAAGGTTTTCTTGGCCAGTGGAAGGCTAAGAACTTTTCTGGACTCTCATTAATTGTTTATTTCAAGAAGATGCCAAAACTTTTGGGAGATGGCAAAGAAGTGGGGTCAGACTCAGCGGACTGCTGGACGATGGAGCACCTTTAGATAAAGTTGTTCAAGGTGACAATAGATATTGCTTTTGCTGAGAGAAAATCTTTCTCCCTACTAGATAGAAGTGTGCTGGATCAGAAAGGGGCCGATGGGGGTGGCATGGGGGAGCATCACGCCCTCCCCCCCATGTCGGTGAACCAACCAAAAAGTTGGTCATGCATTGGGGAATTGGAGAACTTTACGTTCATTGGGAATTTTGACCAAATTTGAAACTGTTATTAATTCCTTGTTTGATTGGACTTTTTAAGTCCGTTGCAAAAATTTACCGTCTAATTCTGACCATTCCACCATCAGTTTGCAAAAGTGAGCGAACTTTCAGTCGACTCAAGCTTCTGAAGAAACGATTATGTCAGACAAAGCTAGACCAGTTAATGCTGTTAGCTTGTGAAAAAGATGTAACTGATCAAATTGACCTTGCTAAAGTCGACCATAAATGGAAAGCTCAACGATGTAGGCGATTAAACATTTCTGACATTTAACTCAGTATAGCGTCTTAGTAGCCGTAGTATATCTCGAGCTTAGAACGAGCCTAGCTAATAGCCATATTAATTTTCTGCATGTGGTGCTTGTCACTTGACGTCACTAAACACACTACAATCATATCATTCATATGACACTTCACTTGAAACAATTATTTGCCAAAAGGGAATTGATTTTGCTGATTCTGCAATCCATTTTTGTGGATTAACCTATAACTGATTTTTTGCCAAAATATGCTCATGGATTCACCCTAAAATGCGAAATCCACAAAAATGAATTTCCGCAAACTCAATTTTCGTATACTTTCACGCCATATTTGCTCTTAAATTGTTATCATTAAGTTTGAGTTTGATAATCTTCTTCATTGTAAATAAATTTTCTATGGAGAAAAAGTTGATCAAAAAATATAGCTGGTCACTTTTTTTCTGAATGCCCCCCTCCCCCCCCCCTCAAGCTGAATGGTCAAGGTACATCACTGTGCTGGATGATGGAGCACCTTTAGTTATTTCTATGATAAATCTTTATGTAGATAGAGTCTTCAGAATCATTGTATCTTGTATATTGTATTAATTCATTATAATGCGAATAATTGTTAAATCTGAATAGCTAAATAACTGCATACTTTAACCCAAATAAATATCTCGGCATCAAAATTAAAATAAAATCCTTAATGTGATTATGATTTTAATTGGAAATAAATAATGAGCAAGCAAATTGCTTGAGTTGCATAAACCTTTCTTTGGGCTGTTCTTCTGTTCTGGCCACTGGAGATGCTTAGCTAATAAAGTGGTAATACATCAAGACCCTAGGGACGTTAAAAGGATTTCAGGATAAAATAGAATGATTCTACAAAGATTCATTTGTTGGTGTAGAACCTTGCAAAGACATTTGTTAGGAAATTAGGACAGAAGCTCAAACCTACTATTCGAATTAAAAGTATTACTGTGCATTTCGCCAATTTGCTTGCTCATGTTTCCCAAAGATTAATATTCAACACTTCTAAACTAATACTAAGCCTCTTCGTGTCTTTTGAGTCTCTTTTAACATCTCGTTGACTTCATTTTCCTAAGCAACAGTTCGTTGTATTCAACAACACTCTTCACTGACTCGAAGATCACCGATGATCCAGAGTACCACATTCCGTATTTTCCTTGTATTTTCAGTATATCCCAAATTATACCATTATAAACATCTTGCGGGTTGAACCTAGGGAAGTACCGCCATGGAATTGCGAACTTTATGTCGATGTTTTTTCCGTTCATTCTCCGCAAAGTGCTCTCCATGATCCTCTTCAATTGGTCTCTAGTTGGCTTCGTTTTACCGTATTGGTACCCAACTGTCGTTCTCATTTTTTTTCCATCGTCACCTAATAAAAATGTTAAAATATGTATCAATCTTTTGCATTTCAAATGACCTTTTGCATTTTTAACCAAGATCAGCAACGAGCGCTTTACGCAGAGCGTGAAACAAATATGTTTCTTGTAATGTTTTCTTAGCTAGCAATTTTACCGAAACATTTTAGCATTGCAGAAGTCATTTTTTTATATAATAGCTTACTCTTAACCAAAAATCTTTAACGGTTTTATACACTTAATGTCTTTTTCAAAAAATTGCTCAATTGAATATCAAGACAAGTTGTAAAGCATTTATGCAGTACGTACGCTCAGAAAAGGGAGAGGTAGGTTCCACGAGGGCACCTTTTTTCTATAGTGGGGTTAAAGAAATAATTTCTTTGGTTAGGGTTAAGGGATGGTTCAAAGGAAAATGTATAAAATTCTCAAGGCATTTCGATTGCCAGTTCACATTAAATAGGCAAACAAGACCACGTTTTCATCTGGTAATCACCAATCATCATTATGATTGGTTCAACTCGTAAGCGAGAGATATTGAGCATGCTTGTATAGAAAGCTACAAAGCGTACGAGCCTGTACAGGTGGGGAGAGATCGCTTGTACAGGGAAGGGATCGTTACTGATTGGGTGTATGTACAAAATAGCTGCTTCATTGCTCCGCTGGGTGATTTTAAATTGGTATATATGTTAGGCAAAATGTTTCACGAGATAAATGAGCTAAAAAACCTTTTTGATCTAAATGAAAACAGTGGATATCAGATAATCAAAACGATTATTGATCTAACGAAAAATGAATACCATGGAGTACTTTGTTTGCACATGCACAGGGGCAATCAGGGATTTCTACGGTTAATGTTTTTATTATTTTAGTGGGGCACAGAACTGCTGTCACAAAGCAACACACTCCTGCCACCGTTTGATTGAAACGTCCCTAGAAAAACATTCCATAAACTAAATGCAAATTATATTTCAATCGCAAAACTTTAAATTGACTTGCAAGAAGAATCAAAAGTTATTGGCAATGCATAATGGAATCGGAAACATGAAAGAAAATCTTCTGTCGTTAAAGAAAAGAGGTAAAAAACCTTGATTGGGCGCCACTTGAAGTAACGCAATGTACGAGTGGGTGGGTTGAACTAATTTGCAGGTTTACCTGATGGATAGTTGCCATTTTGATAGTCGGTTCCATTGTCCCCTCGGAGTGCTGCGTAGGAATCGCGTTGGGCCCAGACGCTGTGCTCACGCTTATGCAAAACATTGCTGAACATGTAGTCGATGCTGGTGAGGCCCCTGCGCACGTTCAAGGAGTCCACGAGTGAAGTTGAATAGTAGTGCACGGTCGTTCGGCTGAATATTTCCTGTTCGTCTGCGTGCAGAGGCTGGAATTTGTGAATACTTTGTTTCAGTTCGGGCGTCCAGATCACAAATTTGTAATATTGACAATGTTCGTGATGACGTGTGCACAGCCAAGAGCCTCTGCGAACCCTGTACACGTGATCAACATTAACGTCATATTCTATATGCAAATGCTCTTTCTCGATGATCGTTTCCCAGAGATGCTGGAATCCGTGTTTTAACATGAAGAGCCCTTGGAAAGACCATTTGAAGTTAATGATGTGTTGACAGGGTTTGAAAGTAATATGAAGTAATGAAAAGTGATTGATGTTGGAAGAAATATGAGACCCCTAAGAATTATTTTTAAAGAAGTAAAGAACTTCTTAGGATCCAGACATGATTATACTATTTCTTCTGTCTGAAGCTGAATCAAAATCAAAGATGAAAAGCTTGCTAATATTTGAGAGCACTTGATATTTAAACTCAATCACCCTTCAAGGTAAAGCGGACCATGTTCGATTCAGCGAAGGCACTCCGGCGTGCGTGGATGGTAGCTCGTCAAATCAAAACGCAAACAAAACAATTTTAAGTCACTCATAATGTCTTACTATTGACTTCTGATCTTAACTTCAGCTAATGATTAAAATCATGCGCCTATTGCTAGCCAACCAAACATGCTTAACTTCTTCTTTCTGTCTCTTTTTCTCATCCTTTCTTATTCTAAGAAATTTTCTATTTACTCCGCGGTGACATCGCATTAAAATTATAGCTGTATTAACCTCTACTGCCAACTACGTCACTGACAGCATATGGCTTCGAAAGCACTTTTAGTGTTTTTTCCATGTGTCTTCTTCAGTACATCAATTAATTTACTGTTGCCTGATTTTCGCATTAAGTGTGAAGCTCAGCCTGGTCTATACACCGAATAGCGTGTACAGCTCTGCCTATACAGTATTGAGCACTCTGTGACAGTATCGAACACTCTATGACAGACCGGTAAAACATTAATTTGCATAAATTATTTGCTAAGATCTTTTTATCATCGCCGTTTGTATCTACTCATTTTGATTCTTTTAGTGCTTAAAGTATGTGGATGATTTTATATGATGACAATGGACCTAATGAAATACATGCTTATGATATAGTTAGAGCAGGTTGATGACCTGTAACTCCATTTTGATATACTCTTGGCATTACCTGTATTTTTGTCGCCATTCATGCGACTGAGCAGCCCAAACATCAGTTTTGGAGTATTCCACATGAGGCCATACAATGCAGCTATTTCATCCAAGTGACCGTAGCCTTGCATAGTGTGCGAGGCCAAAAACAGCGGTTGCAAAGCTTGTAAGCCGTTCCTTTTAAGGAACTCCATAAACGTGCCTCTAATTTTGTACATGACCCCACGTGTTGGCCTAGGCATTAGTTCCCCTGTATAATTTCCAAAGAGCTGTTGGTGTATTTTTATGTACTTGTGTACAGTCTGCCCAAGTTTTGCTTTTGCTACCAGAGGATCTTTTGTGTTGAAATTACGTAATGATTCCATGCCTACATACTGTTGATACGTCAATGGCATTCGGAATTTGTCCGTCCATATAGAGGCTGATGGAAGATGGACAAGGTTGTCACCAGTGTATTTTTTCATCAGTGCTATAATGTTTTCCTCGTAATCTGGTGACAAGTAGCATGTACCTAATTCATGGGGAGCTCCTCTGTAATTGACCGTGAATGACTTGCCTCCTGGTCGCGATCTCTTTTCAAGGATTGTGATATCTTTGAACCCTTTTCTTTTCAGCATCAGTGCCATGTGTACACCTGCAGCTCCTCCTCCAACAATCGCTATGCTGTCACTGCGTCTGCGTGGGCCACGAATTTGACAGCGTCTAATTTTGTGGTAAAAAATTCAAGATTCAATAAATGTTTTTGCTCCATTGACAGTTTTATGCGGGTATTTTTAATACATATCTTCATTTTTCTTTTTCCTAATCTTTTCCCTAAGCACAAAAAGAAGGAAATTTTCTAACAGAACAACAGAAAAAACCTCTTAGACATGACGGATACAGAATTTAAATCTATTTCAAATAACTAAATCTTTTTCTTTAGGCAACTTCATCCAGGACCCAGTCTTGAAAGACCTTGTCTCTCAAAGTTGCTAAGCCATGCCGAATCGACAGGATGTAAAATGAACAACAAGAAAGATGAACAGATTCAGCCCAAAAATGAGTTAGACTACTCGACAAATGGTCCCCCATTTATGGCAAGAAAGAAAATTGAACTTGGTGCATGCCCAGGATAGCGTTTGCTCAGTCATGCGTCCAGAGATAACGAAACAGCTTCTTCGTGGTGTTATCCATTAACTGATTCCGGTCTGCTTAAATTTTAAACCTTGAGGCCGTTGTGCTTATGATTTAAGTCTTCTGTTAATCAACCTGTTGGTGTAGAGTGCGTTTGCAGTCGCTTTCTTCCTTGCTCGAGCATGCCCAACTTTCGTTAATTCTTAATAAATCCCAGAATCTCTAATTCAAAACTTATGCTGGTTTGACATGAGTTTGATTAAGTCCTCCAGATAAAAGTTTAAACTTGATCGAACTTGCTTTAACAGTTTTTGAGTTTTAGAACGTTCGTCCGTACTTTTCTTGTAAATTTGTTCAGTGTAAAATTATTTCCTAGAAGCAGCTCATAACATTGGAGAGTCCGCTTTTATTTAATCAAGATTGATTCTCGAGTAGATATATATAAATATATAAATATAAACAATAGATATTGGTACCATAATTCTTTCCTTGGTGAAGAGAGTTTTACAAAACAAGGAATCAAAACAAGGTGAAGACATTTTACAAAACAAGGCTTCACTTGAATACATCGTTTATGATGGAAATTTTAGAGGAAAAGGCAATGCCGTATCAACTAAGAAGCTCGAGCAATTTAAACCTACCAAAAGTGAGAACCACATGCTATGGTACAGATACCGTAATGCTATGGTACTGGTTCATGGGTCAAAGAATATGGGCAAAATTACCTATAGAAGTGAAAACTTCAGTCTCTTCTATAGTAATTATTTTGTATTTCCTATGTATACACCTTTTGTGAATAGTTGGCCTTAATTAGCTTTTATTTTTAGCTATTTTGAATAGCCAACTTTAAATCAAAGTATTAATAATAATAATAATAATAGTAAGAGTGATGTGACTAGAGACCTGGAGGTTAGAAGGCTTTGTGAGCCGTTTTAGGGTAGTGAGTGGGGACGCTGGTGGGGCAAAGGGTGGGGCTGGTATCTTAGGATGGGATTGGTTTGGTTGTTTTCTTTTTAAACCCCAGTGAGAAGCTTTTTCGGTATTTTGTTTTTTATAAGTCGAATTATGCTATGGTGTGAATATCAATTATCATTCTTGCCTTGCGTCTCATCTCATGGCATATCCTGGTATGCATTTACGCATTCACAAAGTGAGAGCTGTGCTATAACAGTGAAATTGTATCGGTGTTGTGTTTTGCCATTTTAAGCTACATGTGACCGTTTGGGCCAATGAACATCTGATAGATCAAATCAAAGACTTGACTTTTTGAGATTTTTGACATGTCTAATTTGAAATTTCTTCCGCCTTTCAACAGCAATCAAACAAAAGGGAAATATTGCAGGCGCTAAATCGAAGTGGTAAAATTCATAACAATCATTACATTGCACACAAGTTGCATTAGTATTCTTGAGGGTGAAACCTCTTTTGTTAAAGCAGTTATTACATTTGTAATAGCAGTAATTTGTTATAACGAAAAAGAGAATTCTTGAAATAAATAAGAGGAGTACAAGTAGCAAATAGCTTTAAAATTTTTTTTAGCCAATAAAAACGAACAAACCTAGATCTTCTGGTTCGTCCATATCTTTTGTAGTATTTCCTTGCGATAACATCGTTGATTAATAGCAAGACGGAAATGAGTAGAATTATTCCAAATTTCCAATTCATCGTTAAATTGAGATAACTTCCAATTCACTGTCTACAAAAAATGTCGAGAACTCTCAACACGGAAAAGTACCGTGAAATGGTTAAAAAAGAGAATGAATCAGTAAAACCAGAGACCAGTTTCATGCGTGACCGTAACTATTATT